>JADLZL010000133.1:0-10011 GCA_015844335.1 Chrysopogon serrulatus | reverse complement strand
ACTTGTCCTTTTTTCTTAAAAAACCCGTTCTCTCTCTCTCCCTCCCATTCTCTCGTTCTCTACTCCCCCTCGCTTGAGGAAGGGCCTCGGCGGCCGGGAGGAGGCCAGCAACGCTTGCTGAGGCGGAAGCCTTCCGGAGCCCAGCGCGGAAGTATGACGGCCGAGCTCGGGCGATCGCGCTGCCCTGAGGAGGGCGCAAAGGCGCGCCTCGGCGAGGCAGGCGCGGGCCTCGGAGCGCGCGGGCGGCGGCGACGGCCGAAATCGGCGGCCGCTAGATCCCCCCAGCGCGTGCGGGAGGCGAGGGGCTGGTGCGGCTTCGGCCCGTCGGGCGCGGCTCGCGCGAGCTCCGGCGAGCGGCGTGCGAGAGAGCACGGCGGCTCCCGCTCCTCCTCCCTCGGCCGGCGCATGTGCGGTGGAGCTCGGGGCGGCGGCGCTCCTCCTCCCACTCGTGCTCAGCGGCGGCGGCATGCAAGCGAGTGCGCGGCGGCAGCAGTACCGCGTGGCGGCCCGCGCAGAGCGGCCCGGCGGTGGTGCGGCTCCCGGCGCGGTGCCGGCGGCCTTGGCGCGCCGGCGATACGGCGAAGCGCGAAAGCGCGAGCTGCGGGCGGCGCCTTAGCCGCGAGCCGCACGGGCGGCGCGGTAATCTCGCCCTCACCTCTCTCTCCCCACCGGTCCGGCAAGCCACGGCGAGCAGCCGGACAGGGGCGCGGCGGCCGGCGAGCCGCTGCTCTGCCGCCTCCGACGGCCCCAGCTCCCTCCCTCGCCCCGTCCCTGCCGACGCTGCGTGGGGCCCGCGCCACGCTGGCGCTCCCCAGACGAGCGCTACCACGCCAGGAATGCCGGGCCGCTCGTCCGATTCCGGACGCCAGCTCGGCGTGCCGGACGCCGCTGGGCGACTCCCGTCCGGGAAAGCGCGTCCCGGACGCTTCCCCGGACGTGAGTGCGGATGGTCTCAGCGTCTCGTACAACAACCTCGAGGGGCCCATCCCGACGGGCGGCCAGTTCGACGCGTTCCCGCCAGTGTTCTTCCGGGAGAACCCGAAGCTTTGCGGCACGGTGATCGATGTCCCGTGTACGAAGCCCCGTGCCGGAGGCGGTTCTGCTTCGTCCAAGCTAGTCAGCAAAAAAAATATTCTGGTGGCCATTGTTCTTGGAGTTAGCTCTGGACTGATCGTAATGGTCATCTTGGCCGGATGCATCGTGATCGCCGTCAGGAGGGCGAAACCGAAGGGGTCTGTCGGCGACGCGGGCAAATTCGCGGAGGCGTCCTTGTTCGACTCCATGACGGACTACGGCGACGACACCAAGGACGCGACCCTGTTCATGTCGGAGGCCGGCGGCGACGCGGGGGAAGCACCTCACGTTCTCGGACATCCTCAAGGCGACCAACAACTTCGGCCCGGCGAGCATCATCGGGTCGGGCGGCTACGGCTGGCTGGTGTACCTCGCGAAGCTGGAGGACGGGACGCGCCTCGCCGTGAAGAAGCTCAACGGCGACATGTGCCTGATGGGAGCGCGAGTTCCGCGCGGAGGTGGAGACGCTGTCGTCGGCGTCGGCGCGGCACGAGAACCTGGTCCCGCTCCAGGGCTTCTGCGTCCGCGGCCGGCTGCGTCTGCTGCTGTATCCGTACATGGCGAACGGCAGCCTGCACGAGTGGCTCCACGACCGGCCCGGCGGGGCCGAGGCGCTGCGGTGGCGGGACCGGCTCCGGATCGCGCGGGGCGCCAGCCGTGGCGTGCTCCACATCCACGAGCACTGCACGCCGCGGATCGTGCACCGGGACATCAAGTCCAGCAACATCCTCCTGGATGAGTCCGGCGAGGCCCGGGTGGCGGACTTCGGCCTCGCCAGGCTTATCCTGCCGGACCGCACCCACGTGACGACGGAGCTGGTGGGTACGCCGGGGTACATCCCGCCGGAGTACGGCCAGGCGTGGGTGGCCACGCGCCGCGGGGACGTGTACAGCTTCGGCGTCGTGCTACTGGAGCTGCTCACTGGGAGGCGCCCCGTGGAGTTGTTGCCCACGCAGCGGCAGCAGTGGGACCTGGTCGGGTGGGTGATGCAGATGCGGTCGCAGGGGAGGCATGCCGAGGTGCTGGACCATCGGATCAGGAGCGGCGGCGGCGACGAGGCGCAGATGCTGTACGTGCTCGACCTCGCGTGCCTCTGCGTCGACGCCGCGCCCTTCAGCCGGCCGAAGATACAGGAGGTGGTCAGCTGGCTCGAGAATGTGGACACCATCGGCACGTCAATTTCATCTGAAGATGTAAAAGTATGTAGTGGACACGGACAGAATTGACTGACTGTTGTTACTTGAATGGGAAGAATTCTATGTCCTTTTATGATCTTCGCTGCAGGATGCTACAATCTTTGCGTGAACTAGTCAGAGTTGATGATCGTCGGAGAAATAAATTGTTTGCAATCAGTTCCTTCGTGAGCAAGAGTGGCGTTTATGCCGTACCTACCAAGCTTCCCCACCTTCTTCCCCAATCTTCCCTCCCTCCATCGATCTGCTCATCCTTCCTCGATTCCCTCCCAATCCGGCTAGATCTACTACTTTGCTGACTGTTTTTCTTGCTGATTGTTCCCTCGCACTTGCCTTCGGCGTTCGGCGCGGTGTTCCGGAAGTTCGACACCTGCCTCTTCCGCCGCCACGCGCCTCTCGCTCGTGCCTCCGACCTTCGCCACGCGCCCTGCTCCCAATCTCCGACAGCTACTCGCCATGCGGTTCTTCCTTTTTCCACTTTCCGATCCCTTTCTCCCCTTCCTCTTTGGCCACTTCCGTCTTCCTCTTGCCACCATGGCGACTGGAAGCGACACCTCCAAGACTCAGGTCCCCCCGGCCATGGATCCTGATCCCCCCGACCGAACAGCATCCGCCACGCAATCCGATCCGCCCCGTGTTCCACCCATGATGCCCACGCCACCCAATCCGCCACCTCACCCACCTCACGAGTCCCACTCCACCTCGTCTGCTGGCCATCGCCAGCCTCGCAAGCATCCTGTAACTCCCTCTGAAGTTGAGCTTGCACGTGCTCTGGAAGCCATGGTTTGTCTCGCCTCGTATTTCGATGGATCTTCGTCGCCAGGAGGAGGCGGCTCTCTCCACTCAGTACAATCTTCTTCTCAAGGTCGCCAATCCCAAGCACAAGGGTGTCTCCGAGACCGACATGCGGGAAGAGCTCTCCAAGGCTTGGACTAACAGCTACGGTGCCATCAACAAGGTAGATGACAATCTGTTTCTAGCCACTTTCCACACCAATAGAGATATGATGTTTGTGGTGAAGAGACAGCCTTGGCTTGTTCGTCGTCAGAATTTGCTTGTTGAGATGTACTTCCCCAATAAGGTCCTGGATACCTATCATTTTGATTATATGCATGTCACGGTTAGGCTATATGGTATTCCCAGGCACCTTAGGAACATTGAGCTTATTCGTGATATTTTGCTTGTGATTGGGCAACCTTCTGAGTTGAGTCAGCTGCTTCCTTCACTCTATATGCAAGATGAATTTTATGCCACTGCTAGAGTCCGAGTCAATGTCAACAGGCCAGCTACAGACAAAGTTTTCATGCCTATTTCTGTTGATCGTGCTTTACTTGTGTTTGTTCACTATGAGAAAGTTCAAAGTATCTGCACATTCTGTGCGGGTTTTTTTCATAATGCTCAGCAATGCTCAATCCGTGATGCAAAGGTGATGTCTGCCCCTACTCCTGAGGAGGCAGCAAAAATTGACTTTGGCACTAAAGGGAAGTGGATGACTCAGGTGGCTGATGTGCCATGGCAGTATGTTCACCGTCAGTTTGAGATGTTCACTCCCCTAGAGATTCAGCCGTCCCCTTTGTTGCGCAAGCTTCGGGATGCTTTTGCAGCTCGTTCTCAGGGCTCTGCACCGCCACACCTCAGTCATGCCATGGGAAGCACCTCTCACCCTCCTCAGGTTGCTACGGTGGCTCTTCCACCTGCTTCAAGTGCTGGACAATCAGTTCTGCAACCGGGTCATAATCTTCAGGATGAAGCTATGACTGATCAGCCGGTCAATGTAAATGAGCAGAATGAGCAAATTCAGCAGCAGCAGCAAGGAGTCCTCTCCTCAGTTCAGCAGCAAGACAACATGGCTGAGCAACTTCAACTCCAGCAGCAAAGCAACCAGCATCAGTATGGCAACCAGTTGCAACTTGCTCCAGCTCCTACCGAGACCCAATTCACACCTCAGCAGGCTCAAGTTACCATGGATCAAGCGCAGCTGTTTCATCAGGGCTCCCTTCTTACTGTTCATCAGGCAACATCTCAGCTGCACACCACTCAGAACCTGAGTATTCGGCCTACTTCGACTCCCTCTCTGTTATCTGCCACTGACATGGAGGGTCATCTTCAGCTGATGGGGTCCACATTGGGTGGGCAGGTCCAGCCTCCTGGGCCCTCTGCTCCTGAGGCTTCCGAAGCACTCCTGAGCCTTCTGGCTGGATCTGGTCAGATTGGTACGGGGGGAATCCTTTCCCCTGCACTCCAAGCAGCGGCTTTTTCCACCATCCATTCCACTCCTATCTACCAGTATGCTCAAGAAGGGGGCTCTGCTACTTATTTTGCTACCAATACCACTTTCATAGCATCCCCCCTTCTTCCTCAACACCGGCAAGATGTCTTCACTACTATGGACTTTGAATCCCCTGTTCTGCCTAGAACCAATCTTATGGGGCTCCTCTCTGCTCACCCTCACCTCAACCCACCCACAAATTCTCCCATCCCTTATCGCCCATATTCTCCCCCTCGCAGCCATCCTCCTTCCCCAGCTACAGCACCGCCGGTACTCCTCTACACTGCCCTAGCTATGGCGGAGCTCCACACCCTCGCTTCCTCTCCACGCCGCCGCTCTCTCCGCTCCACGCCTACTCCTCCACGCACGAGTCCCCCCCACCCGGCTTTGAGGAGGCCATGCACTACCCCCCAGGTGTTGACCCTGATGTCGGATCCAGCCGTCAGGATCGACATCCCTCCCGCCGCCGTCGATCCAACTCCGGCGGAGCACTCAACATCTACACCGAAGAAGAGCAAGTGGGATTTGGTGAGATCCGCACTCCGAGTCGCCGGCGCCCTCGTCAGCCCGCAGAACGACGACCAGCTGACTCAGGTTCGGCTTCTACGGACTCCTCCCGCCGTCCTCCACACGGTCGCGAGACTTCCCCGCGACACAGCCGACCTCGCCATCGGCCTAGGAGGTGGGACAGGCGGAGCCCTCCTCACGCTTTCGAGCTCACGGCGGCATTCATGGGAGGCTGGATCCTGCTAGTCACCCACATCCAGTAGGAAGATTTCATCAGGACCCCTCGCCAGATCTGTACTGCTACTCTCCTGGCCTCGATCCTAGGGATTATCTGGCACCGGGTTTGCAGCAGCCTCCGCAGACGCAGGATCATGGCCTTCCTCTCCACCGAGCCTCTGACCAACATCATCAGCAGGAAGCTGTACATGCTCTGGACCCTGCTAGTCGTCAACCTCCTGTCGGGCGGATGAATTTGGGTGATGGTTTACACAGTATCTTCACCAACTACACGCCTAAATCTTCAGCTCAGAATCAAGGCGGGACTGATAGTCCACTGCGGGCTACTGGTGGGTCGTCACAGCGTCAACCTCCTCAGCAAGCTACTACTCAGGCTAGGGCGCCAGCCTCAAGGGCGTCGGGTGATCCATGAGCACGTTTCTGGCATGGAACTGTCGAGGTTCAGGCGGGAACCTCAGCAGTTCTAAGATGCAACACCTGGCCCGCCTGCTTACTTCAACTAAAGCCCAGGTTTGCTTCATCTCTGAAACTAGAAATTCTTCAATTTCTCGCGCTGCTATTATCAATAAGTTTAATGTTGCTGATGCTTTCACTATTCCTGCAGTAGGCCAATCGGGTGGCCTATGGCTCTTTTGGACGCACGAAGTTAGCATCACCGTCGTAGATCACTCAGCAAACTACATCTTTGCTTCTTGTATTAATAACTCCACTAGTCAGCCGTTTGCTCTGATCTGCATATATGGTGATCCTCACCACCGTACTACTGCTAGCCTTTGGTCGCAGGTTCTCCAGTTTGTTGTAAATAATCCGAACCTGCCTATCCTATGTATGGGTGACATGAATGAACTGATGCACGCTAATGAAAAATATGGCCCGGGTATGCCAGACCTTAGACGTATTAATAATTTCTGTTCTTATATTAAGCAATGTGGTTTAATTGACTTAGGTTATAGTGGACCAGCGTATACTTGGACAAACATGCGTTTTGCTACTGGACCTACTTATCAGCGACTTGACCGTTCTTTAGCTAATGCTGAATGGTGTGCTCTCTACCCTTCCACCACTGTCTACCACCTACCCATGCTCCGTAGTGACCATGCACCCATTCTAACCATGCTTAGTTCCAACACCAGACGCCTAGTCAAACCCTTCCGCTTTGAGAATTGGTGGCTCACTGAACAGGATTATCAGCAGGTTGCCATGTCTAGTTGGGAACGTTCGGCTGCACGTCCCTTTTATCTTAAAACTAAGTATCTAGCGATTGATTTAAAAGCTTGGAGGCGCAAAAAACCAAAACTTTCTGATCAATTAGCGCAGGTTGAAGATTTGCTTCTACAAGAACAGTGCAAACCTCCCCATGAGCAAGACTACTCTTTACAGCAGCAGCTCACGGAGTCCCACCATCAACTTTTGGACAAGCATGAACAATTCCATCTCCAACGTGCAAAAAAGGATTGGGCTCTTCTTGGTGACCGTAACACCTCCTTTTTCCATCTTTCTATCACTAAAAGGCATCGAAAAAACAGAATTGTTTTCTTGCAGAATCCTGATGGCTCTCATTCTACTACACAGGAACAACTTACTGATACTCTTCTCAATTATTTTCATTCTATTTTCAATGCTAATCCTGATTCTGCAAACAATACTAGTCTGAACACTAATTGGGACTACCCTCTGTTGCCTTCTACTCAGCCTCCTCTACTGACCTCTACCCAGGATGGAACCCACAATGAAGAACAGGAGGACATGGCTCTGGATGACTTCGGCTACACTTACTCCACACCGGATGCTGATGAAATCCACTCCATCATAAAGCAAATGCGCAACAATGCTTCCCCAGGTCCAGACGGCCTTAATGCTCTCTTTTATAAGGCTTCTTGGCACTGGATTAAAAATGATGTTTGCAACCTGGTAACTCAGTTTTACTCTTCTGCTACTTTACGCCCGAACCTTAATCATACTCACCTTGTTCTTATTCCGAAAAAATCCCAACCTACTTTACCTCAGGATTTCAGACCCATTAGTCTGTGTAACGTTATTTATAAAATTATTGCTAAATCCCTAGCTGAGAGACTCAAGCCCCACCTCCCTAATTACATTCACCAATCCCAAGCTGCTTTCATTCCTAATAGACATATCTCCTCCAATATTATTATTACCCAGGAAATTGTGCACTCTTTCAACCTCAAGTCTTGGAATCAGCAAGCTTTCCTTCTCAAAATTGACCTTGCCAAAGCCTTCGATCGCCTCAGCTGGGACTTTATTACTGCTGCTCTTGCTCGTATTGGTCTCAATGAGGATTTCATCAACCTTATCCGTGCTTGCATTACCACGACTTCTCTTTCCATTCTGGTCAATGGTGAGCCCTCTAATTCTTTCTCTCCTACCAGGGGTATTCGACAAGGTTGCCCTCTTTCTCCCTACCTGTTTGTTGTTGCCATTAATGAACTCTCCATTAAGCTTCAAACTGCGCTTGCCAACTCCAACCTCCTCGGTGTCACCCTTGGCCCCAATTGTCCTCCAATCCACTCTCTCCTGTTTGCCGATGATTTAATTCTTTGTGGTTCTGCTAGCCTTGCAGAAGCCTCTAAGATTTCCGATATCCTTCATGACTTCTGCGGTCGCTCCGGACAAACGCCTAACCTAAACAAATCTTCTATCCTTTTCAGCGAGGACGTCCCCGAATCTCCGAAACACCAAATTAAAACTATCTTCCCCAAGCTTCCGATTCTGACCAAACTCTATTCACCTTGGACACCCCATTATTTTCAGCCACGAGAGATAAAAACAAAGCCTATGAGTTTATTTACAACAAATTCCATGCAAAACTAAACATTGTTAAAGCAAATAAACTTAATCATGCTGGTAGATTAACTTATATTAAATCTGTTTTATCTTCTATCCCTATTTATTATATGTCCACAGTCCTCTTTTTCTAAGACTTTTGTAGGGAAAATTACTTCCATCATACGCAGATTTTGGTGGGCAGTGTTCAAGACGACAATCCAACTTCCCCAATAGCTTACGGATCCCGATGATATCTGTCAACCCACAAGTAATGGAGGACTTGGGATCGAGAGATATTGCAACAATGAACAAAAAGTCTACTCATCCATGCTGCATGGAACCTTGCTACTAATAAAAATCCTTTGCTAACTGCAGTTATTAAAGCTAAATACTTCCCCAATGACTCCTTCTGGACAGTAGGGGATAAAGGGCCGCGCTCCATCTTCTGGTCATCCATCATCAAGGTCAGATCTGATCTAATGTCCAACATCACCCTCCAACTGCATGCAGGTAATAGCTCAATTTGGTCCAGTCCTTGGTGTCCACTCTGGAACTCCATTCATGACCACTTAAATTTACCTGTACATATTACTCCTTTGCCTGCAACAGTATCACAACTTTGGGACACTCATACACAATCTTGGAATTTAAACCTTCTTTCTAATATTTTTTATGATACTGCTGTGCAATCAATATCCAATGTAGAGATAGTGCACCACAATCAACCGGATGTCCTAAGATGGATTCCTGCCAGAGATGGTACCTGTTCCACTAAAAACATTTACAAACATCTGAGTACTCAAAACCTTATTTCCCTTCCCACTACTGGTACCAGGTGTATTCATTCTGATGCCAACCTTATTTTACAACGAGCCTGGAAAAACAAAAACCTGCCCCCTCTTATCAAAACTTTTATTTGGAGACTCATCAGACGGGCTCTTGCCTCGGCTGAACGTGCCTCTAATTTCTCTGTTCACATTGATAAACTTTGCTCCACTTGCGGTCTAGTTGAAAATGATGATCACTTATTTTTTAAATGTCATCTTCCAAGAGCTGTCTGGTTCTCTTTTCAACCCTCCATCCGTTCTTCCAATTTTCCTAATGAAGTTGATGGTGTCCAAAATAATTTGCCTATTCTTATTCCTACTAACAGCACTGATGATCACTTCCAAAAATCTTTGCTTACCTTATGGTATATTTGGAAAGCTAGAAATGATTACAGGTTCAATAAAAGACGATGGACTCCTACCCAAGTTCATCAGGCGGTGGCAGCACATCTCACTTCATACTCATCTATCCAGGAAATTGATCGACAGAACGCAGGTATGGACTCTTCCTTTGCAGGTCCCTTTACCAACCGAGATACAGCTCCAAGCCAACCACTGCCACCTATTCTTCCTAGCCTTCCAGCACTTCTGCCAGGACCGAGATGCTACACTGATGCTTCAATCACCCCGGACTCCACTCTAATGCCACCAAGATTAGCTGGTCTTGGTATTTTACTTCTAAATTTGCAGGAACCTTTGGCGAACAATATCTATGTCAAAGCACAGATGGTCAATTGCAACTCTGTTCTTATGGCAGAAGCAGCAGCGATGGCCTTAGCAGCACAGATTGCTACTGGACTTCATCTTCAAAACACTAATTTTATAACTGACAACCAGCAGCTAGCCTGCTTTTTCAACTCTGCAGATCACTCCAATCCCCCTGACTGGCGCATCAAGTTCATCACTCAAAATTTCCTCAATACAATCGAGAATACAGGTTCTTCAGTCTTCAAGGTGGACAGACATTGCAATCAGACGGCACACACCTTAGCTCGTCAGGCTTCTAGTCTCAGCCTCTCTATGCCTCATTTTCCCGAGGTCACTTGTTCATTTGATCATAGTTCTCCCTGTCCGATCCGACATTATTGCAATCAATTTGTATGAACAATGTATACAT
>JADLZL010000132.1:0-14985 GCA_015844335.1 Chrysopogon serrulatus | reverse complement strand
CCGATGACATCGATATGTGCTTGGACCGTATATACATCAATAAGCCAAGTTCTTCTATTAAATTAGACAGAACACAGGATATTGGATCAAGATACACCCATCTAGATAATTGCCATTTTAAATTGGATAAATCACAAGATGTTGAACTAACATTCACCTAACCGGATAGTTGTTGTATAGAAAAAAAGTCTATATCACCACCTCAACTATAGAGGGGCTAGACTGCTTAACCCTCTCCTCAACTACGAAATCGTTTATTCTACCCCTTGAACTTTTAAAACCGATCAAATTACCCCCGAAGCGGTTTTGAGCGTTGGTTTTACTGATAACATGGTTTTGCCTTTTTTTATTTATTTTGGCTAAATTTTTAAAAAATCATAGTAAATTATAGAAAAATCATAAAATAGAAAATCTAATTTTGTTGGACTTCACATGAATAGATCTACAAATGAACATATAATATGGTATGTTTTAGTATAAATTTTTTTGCTATAAATTTAGATCTATACTTTTTCGTAATTAATTAGAATAATTTATAGCCGCAGTTTACGTGGTCCAATTGTAGTGAAATTTTTATGATGAGCTAATTATTGTATGCTTGAACTATAGTAAAAATTACATAGTAAAAAAAATTACATACTCATTGAATTATGTGTAGCTTAGTTATAGATTTATTTATGTTTGCGCTTAGGTTTATGCTTGTTAAATATAAATATAATCCAATGAGTATGAAATTTTTACTACAGTCCAAGCATATAATAATAAGCCCATCATAAAAATTTTACCACAATTCGACCATAGAAACTACGACTATGAATTATTCTAATTAATTATAGAAAAATATAGATCTAAAGTTACGATAAAAATTTTATAGTGAAATATACCATATTATATGTTCACTGTGTAGATCTACTTATGTGGAGTCCAACAAAATTAGATTTTCTATTTTATAATTTTTTATAATTTACTATAATCTTTTAAAGATTTAGCCGAAACAAATAAAAAAGAAAAAGGCAAAACCATGTTCTTTGGAGCAAATCACCGTTCAAAACCACTTCAGGGGTAATTTGACCGGTTTTAGAAAAAATCAGAGGATAAAATAGATAATTTTATAGTTGGGAGGGTTAAGTAATCCATTCTCTATAGTTGAGGGAGTGATGTAGACTTTTTTTTTTTTTATAGTATAGTGAGTGCAATTTACTCTTCCTCAAATCATCTTAATTCAGGTACTTGAAATATATAGGAGAAGCGCTTTCTCGCTATCATATGCCGCGAACTGAAGGAAGGAACCTTTAATTTCTTCGTGGTGGCATCGTCAGGGGTGGCGTCACCGTGGACATTACTAATTACTATATAATAATTGCAGCTCATGTTCTTCAGCAGCAGCAGTTGACGAAATATATATTTATTATAGTAGTGTTCCGGAAGTATATGATCTTGGGCGTGACTGATATGACGCAGGTGTTAGTTGGTTCTTGGCACTTTTATCATGTTCATCTGTTGACTGCGTGCATGCCAATAGCCGCCGGCGGCAAACTAAGCCTAGCCCAACTGGTTAGCTTGTGGAACTTATTTACCTGAATTTAAATCTTTGACTTGGTACGCATATTTATATATTTCTGAATTTATACAAGGAATTAAAAACGTTGTGCTTTCAATGGTAGGCGATGTTCCCGTCGACAGCAAAACATCCATGGTGACTTTGTCAATCTTAAAATCTGTCGGCGTAGTCTTACGGAGATGTTCATAGGGGTGTGCGTACGTTGTGAGCGTCTCTATGTTTGCTTTGCTTTGTAATTCGAAAAAAAAAAAAAAAACGGCTGTCTGTCGGCATGTATGCTGTATGCTATGGTGGTCTTGTGTGACATTGATTGGCAAAAAAATTAAAAAAAATAGCCGCCGGCTGTCTGTCGGCATGTATGCTGTATGCTATGGTGGTCTTGTGTGACCTTGACTTGGGAATTGGGAGCTGCAGCTGCCTGCCTACTTCCTCACTTGTTTCCCTTTCGTTTTCATTTGGTGTCATCGGATCACAGTAACTAAAATACACTAGTACCCCAGCACAGCAGAGCAGAGTAGAGTAGAATGTGGTCGGTAATCACTGCACTCAACTATCTAAAAGGGCCTACTACTTCACTCCATTTCTCCTCACTCAGTCATCGCTTTCCTTACTTTCCTCCATTGTTGTCAGCTGCTAGAGAGAAAGAAAGAAAGAAAGCACATCAGACAGCACCACCTACCCATCAGAACCCTTGGCCATGGAGACGACGACGGATCAGCAGGCCAACAACAACAACAACAACGCCATTCCTCTGCTGACCCCCTACAAGATGGGCGAGTTCCAGCTGGAGCACCGGGTGGTGCTGCCGCCGATGACACGGCACCGCTCCTACGGCAACGTCCCGCAGCCGCACGCCGCCGTCTACTACTCGCAGCGCGCCACCCGTGGCGGCCTCCTCATCACGGAGGCGACGGGCGTCTCCGACACGGCGCAGGGCTACACCGACACACCCGGGGTGTGGACACCTGAGCAGGTACGGGCGTGGCGGCCCATCGTGGACGCTGTCCACGCCAAGGGCGCCGTCTTCTTCTGCCAGCTGTGGCACGTCGGCCGCGTCTCCACCACGGCGTTCCAGCCCGGCGGCGCGGCCCCGATCTCCAGCACCGACCGCGGCGTCACCCCGCAGGTCAGCCTCGACGGGCACGTCGAGGAGTTCTCCCCCCCGCGCCGGCTAGAGGCCCGCGAGATCCCTGCGATCGTCGACGACTTCCGCCGGGCCGCGCGCCACGCGCTCGACGCCGGGTTCGACGGCGTCGAGGTCCACGGCGCTAACGGCTACCTCATCGAGCAGTTCCTCAAGGACAGCTCCAACGACCGCGACGACGAGTACGGGCGGGTCGCTGGAGAACCGCTGCCGCTTCGCGCTCGACGTGGTCCGCGCCGTGGCCGCCGAGGTCGGCGCCCGGCCGCGTCGGCGTCCGCCCCCCCTTCGCCCGACTTCATGGACTGCCACGACTCCGACCCGGAGGCGCTGGCGGCGTACATGGTGGACAAGCTGAGCGACGTCGGCGTGCTCTACTGCCACATGATCGAGCCCCGGATGGCCATCGTCGACAGGGGCCGGCAGATCCCGCACCGCCTAAGGCCGTTCAGAGACGCTGCGTTCGCGGCACCTTCATCGCCACCGGCGGGTACGATAGGGGCGGAGGGGAACAAGGTGGTGGAGGAAGGGTACGCGGACCTCGCCTCCCTACGGCAGGCTGTTTCTCGCCAACCCGGACCTGCCGCGGAGGTTCCGCCTCCCCAACGCGCCGCTCAACAAGTACGACCGCACCACCTTCTACACCTCCGACCCCGTCGTCGGCTACACCGACTACCCCTTCCTCGCCGACGACGCCGCCGCCGCTGCCGTCGCCGTCGCCGTTGCTGCTGCCAAATAAATCGTCCATCTTGATCGCAGCCGCGCCGCCGTCGTCACATATCAAAGATTAACCTGGCCAGTAATGTTCAAATAAAATTAGGGAACTACTCCGGTACTCCTTCTTTAAAAAATTGCACACATCTCAAAGCATCATATCTCTTTTTATTAATTGTTTTCTTAATTAATTCTAACCTAGGTCCCGAATGGGCTTGACCTATCCATGCCAAGCCCGCAGGTGGAGTCCCCTCCCTTGTATTGTCGGCTTTGGCGGCAGTTTATTTATTTTTTTATATTTTGTCACGAGGCCATCGCCGCTGCATCTGCTTGTGTCCCGGCTGCGCCACCGCCGAATCCCTGCATGCTCGCCTCCTTCGCCTAAGTCACCCTCACGCTCTCGTCGCTCCTCGAGCTCCCATTTGCTTACTACATGTTGGTTGGAGGGCTCCGATTTACACGCTAGAGGATAGTGTCATACATAAATAAAGATTTTGAAAGTACTCGAATAAGAATACTAGTAGTTATAGAGATTTAGTAATCTTGTTGTTTTGCGTCTATGTAATAACTTGTACTTAGACTGTTGAATCTTGTACGTACGACTCTGTTGTAGTATTCTGTTAGAAAGCTCGGTTCTCTGAATTTTCTCGGATACAGATCAGGTCAAATTATTACTAAGAATAGCAATGCACAACTATAACTAATCACTGCAGATGGTACGATAAAATTGCCCAGCGTTCTAATGCCATCATGAGGCACCACGCTGTTGGAAGTTGAGGGCAGGCTGCAGCATCCTGGATGCTCGCTTGGTGGACAAGATGACCTTCGTGGTGGACGAGGAGCACAGGGAGGGAGCTGTGCGCGGACTGGTGAGGGTAGGTGACTGAATGGCTGAGTCGGCCGGGGGCACCTCAAGACTGCGAGCGCCTAGCAGTCATGGCCGGCCGGCCTGCACTCTTTCTCGACGAGGCAGGCGAGACGGCGAGCAAGGATGTAGTGGTGGCAGCAGGGGCTAATGGAGAATGAGGAGCGCTGTGGCGGCCGGGCGACGAGCATGATGCGACGGTGGTCGCGGCGCGGAGGAAACACTGACGCCGCACTAAATGGATCATACTAGATGGAGATCACGATGGTTTCTGGGCTTGGACTGGGCATGATACATGGACGGGCATAGCCCACTCGGACCCAGATTAAAATTAATTACGGAAATAATTACTCATAAATAGAGATAGGTTGCTTTAAGATACGTATAATTTCCTAAAAAAGAGGAGTACGGAGCAGTTTCCATAAAATTATCGATTATTATCCCTTTTTCAAAACGTACGTAAACGCAGTGTGCAAATGAAATTAAGCTTTACCTGCTCCTCGATTGCTTTAGAAAAAATTCTACATTCCTAAGCTTTCAGTAAAAAACAACCGAAAGGTTTACTGCATAAAGCAATATATAAGTACAAATATATTGCTTGTCCTGAAAACAACCTTCTCTTTTTCAAAGGGTATGTGGTGTTCATTAGCATTAGGTAGCAGAGAAGGCAAAGAGTGCAAAGTTCTTCGCACAAAGACCCAACACAAACCTGGGTTGTTTGCTTGGTTGCTTACCTTCAAAACAGAGAAATTAGCAGGCCAAGCATCTCCACCTTAGACTGGTGAAATCTAAGACCTGGGAGTGGTGGTCTGATCCAGGCAATTTATCTGCTGTCTTTCTTCTTCATCCTATGCTACAACTATGAGACCACCATGAGAAACGGGAACCAATTCAAACTCCTTTTTTCCCCTCCCCTCCAAAGTCCACCAAAACTCACTTTTTTTTTCAAATAGAACAGGTGTTCAAAGCAACAGGGAATAGCAAAATTCAGGAAAAAAAAAAAAAGAAGAAATCAGCTGGAAAAATGGGGCCACATGGACACACATCTTTGTCGGTGCTTCTTGGCACGTTCTGGTGATATCGCCCAGGACGGTAAATGATGGTCTTGATGAAGGCCCAGTCACAAAATGGGCCGGATATCGGCTAAACAAAATAAGGCCCATTTTTAACTTTCTTGTCCACGGAAAATGGTGCCTGCATTGGGCAATTTGATTGATGATGCATAACATTACACGGCAATCATGCTCCAGATGTTGAAACCTAGAACAACAAGAAGGATCAGAACTATTGTTCTGATCCCGAAGGTGCGTAAGCCTGAAAACATAAAAGATTTGAGGCCAATAAGTTTATGCAATGTCATTTATAAGCTCGTATCAAAAGTGGTGGCGAATAGATTAAAGAAAATCCTACCGGCTATCGTGTCACAGGCACAAAGTGCGTTCGTCCCAGGCCGGTTGATAACGGATAATATCCTCATTGCATATGAAGCCACACATTATCTGAAGCAAAGAAGGAAGGGGAAAGTTGGCTACGCAGCGATCAAGCTGGACATGAGCAAGGCATATGACCGAGTTGAATGGAATTTTCTGAGTGCCATGATGCAGAAGTTGGGCTTTGACCGCCGGTGGATTAATCTGTGGTGGATTAATCTGATCATGCAATGCGTGACTACAGTGAAATACCGCATCAGAGTAAATGGGATACTGACTGATGAGTCCATTCCGGAGAGGGGACTACGGCAAGGGGATCCCATATCCCCATATTTGTTCTTGCTATGTGCAGAGGGGTTCTCGGCTTTACTGGATAGAGCTGAAAGTGAAGACAAGATCATAGGAGTGCGGGTATGCAGGGCTGCTCCATCGGTGTCCCATCTCTTGTTCGCAGACGACTCACTCATCCTACATCGTGCTACAGAAGAGGAGGCAGCACATCTGCAGGAATTGCTAAGTGTGTATGAGGCATGCTCTGGACAGATTATTAATGCTGATAAGTCCACTGTGTTGTTCAGTCCTAATACAAGCAGATTCCAGAAGAGAAGAGTTCGGGAAATTCTGAATATCCGCTCGGAGACTCAAAGCGAACGATACCTCGGCCTCCCTGTTTCTGTTGGTAGATCAAGGACCAACACTTTTGCATATTTAAAGGAAGGAATCTGGCAACGTATTCAGGGATGGAAAGAGAAGTTACTGTCGAAGGCGGGAAAGGAAATCATGATAAAAGCAGTGGCTCAAGCAATCCCCGTGTTTGCTATGGGATGCTTTGATATAACTAAGGAGATGTGTAGTCAGATAAGTGCCATGATTGCTAAGTATTGGTGGACGAATCAAGACAAAGAGAAATGTATGCATTGGGTAAGTTGGGAAAAGTTGGTTGCACCAAAGGAGGATGGAGGTTTAGGCTTCAGAGACCTACATTCCTTTAATATGGTAATGCTAGCCAAATGTTGACACCTCTTAAGCCACCATGCAGTTACACCGGGTTGTCATCCCCAGCAGCGACATAAGAGGTGTGGTATTAAATCATGCAACTATCTTAAATATAAATGAGTATCTCAAGCGCCTTAGATAAAATACCATTGTAGCATTTTATTGGGAGTGAACCCAATTGTTGAATTTATTTAATCCCATGGGAAAGGTCAGCTAGAGAATATTGATGTGTATACATACTTAGATAGAATCCACATGACAAGGACATACTTATACAGGGGTAAGCCACATAGATATGTATATGATAAGTGTAGGGCAATGATAACTCACTCAGAGATAGAAATAGAAACTCTCTAATGTAGCAAGACAAAAACAGGAGATTAGTTAAGAGATTGAATTCCTATGTAGTGTCGAATTACTAAGTCTTTGCATCTACTCTAGCATGTTACTTTCATCTATAGTATTGATGACTCTAAATTACTCACAAGGAACATTACTAGGGAGGTTTGTGAATAGAACACTCTCCTCCTTCGCAATAGCGTTACGCTAATCTTATAGACGGGGGATGGAATACATAGGACTCAACAGAATGTCACACCCGCGATCGACCACCGAACCCGGTCTACAAGGTGCATTCGTAGGTAGAGCATATCTAAGCACCATGCTTACATAATTACTACCACTTAACCCACTCTAGTAATGAGCTAAAAGCGCTTTACGATCATATGAAATAATTCATCATCAATCAATACTATATCAAGCAAAACACTAGAATAAACTAGGAGCTTAATAAAATCGAAACATAATAATTAAGAACAAAGTCATAAATAAAGAGGGATACAAAGCTATAACAGCCTCCCGGATGATGACTCGAGAATCCCGAGCGTAGCTCAACTCTACTGAAACCTTGCTAGCTAATGCCTAACTAGAACTTGAAGTATTGGAGTTCTAATCTAATTCTCGAGGATGGAACCCTTTGCTCTCTCTCAAGAGAGGAAATAATGAATTAGGGTTTTACGGGCTCTCCTCCCGGGGTGCCTCTCCTTTTTATAGCCCCAGGGCGATGATCGTGAGCCATCGGATCCAACCGACATTGACGGGCGGCTGAGATTGATCTTCAAAGGCGGTGGAGCCGAACCAGGCGAACCGGGCCCCGAGGGGAGCCCCGCCTGCAGGCCGGGTCGGGCCCGAACCGGCGGGTCGGCTTTGGTCTCCTCCGGCCCACCGGCTTCGGCGTGGTGTCTTCTCGTTCCTTCTAGATCCTTCCTACATTGTCGTGGTGTCCCTTTTCCGTTTCCTTGTTCCGATAAGCTCTAATGTTGCGTCTTTTCCAGTTTATGCCTGCAGGAATAATGAAACACCAAAACTCGTGGAATTCAGTTAGTGTAAGCCCTATGTCTAGTTTGGTGTTCTCGATTGTCTTCTTTTCAAGGCTAGTTGGTGGTTAAATTTATGCAATAATGGCCATCAACAACTCCCCCAAGCTTAACCTTTGCTAGTCCCTTAGCAAACCACTCTCTTAAATGGATCAGGAGTTGCTACAATATCAACTTCTCAAGAGCATACATGCTTTTAGATAAAAGTTCTCCTTAGTCTTAAAGTGAACCATTCTGACTTTCACACTTACCCATGTTACCTTTAACCATGGAGCTTTAACATCCTTTTCTTTTGGTCATGAGCAGTTGAAAGACAGAAAGATCAAGTCAAGCACTATGTCTCAAGCTCTTTTGTTCAACTAAGTCTCTGGAGTTTTTGTAGATTTTCAAAATAAAGCTCAGAGCTTCTCTGTATGACACTCTCAAATCTCTCATGTATGTGGTATTTTTGGATTCCTCACCAAGGCAATGAAGCTTATGCCTTTATCTCAACCTACATCTAAAGCTTATATGGAGCTCATAGGTGTAGAGATAGCATGAATGTACTTGTACTGCATGTGTTGCAAAGTCAAACAAGGGATCCAAAGAGAAACAAGTCATACAATCAAATCAAGATGTGCATGTGTGTGGGATATGATGGATGTATGGGGGACCTAGTTCTACCATGCTCAAATAAATCTCTCTTTTTGGAAATATCAAAATCTTGCCAGGGATGTGAGCTATCTTTTCTTCTCCCCCCTTTTTTTTTGGATATTTATTTTCCTTTCTTGGACACTTGTCCATTTTTTCTCAACTTTTATTTTTCTTTTTCTTTTGCATAACTCACTCCCAAAACAACTTGGAGAGATGACAGGAAACTCTGGAGCATATTTTTGGTGGATGGATATTTTTGGTGTCTACCCCCAATGTAGGAATAGAACATTTTTGGATGAATGGAATGGCATGTTTTTATGCCTACTCCAGGGTAGAGTAGTGCATATGAGGTGGAGTGTGTGGATCTTGATTTTAAAAACATGACAGGTTTCTCACAAGGGTCACCGAGGTTGACAACACTCAATGCAATGACAAGCAAAATAGTATGGAAGCTTCCTAGTCTAGATATGCAAGTATGGCTCTGGTAGGAAGTAAGCTTATCATACAAGAAACTTATCATGTATTTTTTTTAAGTTTTCAAAATTAAATCTCCAGAAATTCAGCATCACATTGGAACAAGATAAATAGCAGCTCTAACCATCTCAAATCATGTCCGTCAACTACCTAGACTTAAGATCAGGGTATGCTACCCACAGGTCTCAGATTCAGAGTAAGTATTCATGTCAAATCGGTTGTGTCCGAAACCTTAGGAGAACTCTTGACTATAAGCTAGGTACTCAAAAGAATTTTAATAGAGCAACTATTCATTATTTCCATGTCAACAGATTTTTCCTCCAAGCTCTTTTTATTCACAACGAAATTTAAACAAGCCTATAAACACACTCTTTTTATTTTATTTTTATGATTTTTATTAAGCAAACTAATAAGCGAACTAAAGATCAAACAAATCAAACGAAAAACAAAGGCAAAGATAACTTACCTCGAGATACCGGGGGTGCTCTCCCCCAAGCTGGATGTTGCAGTAGTCGTTCAGGGTGGCTGTGGCGGCCTTGCACCCATGTGCTGAAAGAGGTAGTCCCAATTCTGCATCTGCTGCTGGTGGTACTGGTCGTGTAGGTGTAGCTGTCCAAGGATGGAGGTGTTTTGCGCGACGAGTGTGGCAGTCTGCTCCTCCACAACATGAAGCCTCCGGTCATTCTTTTGATGTAACATTTGTTGCTCGTGGTAGCTCATCCCTACATCTGATGCACGGCCACGCTGGTACCCTCTAGAGGATACTTCCTGTGAATCAACAGACATTCTTCCTTGATAGTTATTAAAATTACCTGCTGGCCAATCCGCCGTCTCTCCCCAGGGGACTTCAGCTTGTGGTGATGGTTGGGCGTACTGGCCCCAACTATCTTGTGAAGGTTGTCCCCTGCGGGAAGGCCCTGCTTCTCCAAAATTCATGTAGCTGGTGTAGGCTGGTCCTTGTGGCGTTGCATCGGCACCATAGTAATGAGTGGGCTGCACGTTGGTGAACCGTGCCGATGCGCTTCGTATAGGTGTTGCTGCTGTTACCTGCTCATTGACAAGAAGAGAACTGGTGGTGTACAAGTTGAGCTCCGGGTTAGGTAACCGGATTTGCCTGTTATTGATCTTCATAATCACAGTGTCTCCTCTCTTCACCAAGGTCTGGCCTTGGCGAAAGTAGTCGTATGATATACGACCTCGTCCTCCTCTAATGTACGGAACAAGCGAATTTTGCCACAACTCGAGATAGCTAGCAATTCGAGTCACAAGGGAAGTGAACTCGATATCATAGCCAAATCGAAAAACCTTTAGCCACTGTCTCATCATCATTATAACGGGGGCAACTTTCCTACTCTTAACTATGGCATAAAGCAACTTGAGCTCATCTATCCTCACTGTACTAGTGTCACTTCGTGGGAAAAGAGTAAATGCCAACCACCTATGCATGAACCTTAATGTAGGTAATTGAATGCTACTGGTCTTGGCATGCGTGGGTGAGTTTTGGCCAGTTATGTCTCTCCAAAATTGTTCTCTCACAAAATCAGGGATGACGACATCAACATCTCTGAGCACTTTCGCATGGAAGCCTAAAGCTAGACTTAACTCCTTCCAAGTCAAAGTTTTCTCAATCCCAAAGAGTCGGAATTTTACCCCTTTCTCAATGAAGTTTAAGGTGCATAGAAATTCAGCAGTAAGCAATTTGCACCCTGGCTCAGAAATATCCGCAAATCCTGTCCAACCCATAGTTGAGAAGATGGTTTAGAATTCGGTGTCCATACCTGTGTCTCGAAGGAGCTCAGGATCGTACACTATGGTCAGGATGAACTTGCGGTCTTTAATGAGCTTGAACTTTTCCTTCTCTTCATCGTTCTTCCACTTGAGGTCATGTTCCTCCATCGGCGGTGTATAACCGTCGAGGAAAGAAGATGGCTTTCTTTGCTTCTTGGGTGGCGTCTCGTCAACTTTGCATGTCGAAACTCTCTCGAGAAGAGGAGCTCCGAGTTGATCGTGTGGACCGGGACCTCAGTCCACTCTGATCCCTTTCCATATGCCACTCATCCTGCAAATAAGTTAAGAACCAAAAAAAACAAGGACTCGAGGCGGGGTTAGACAATATGAAAAATGAAGATAACCGCTCCAAGAGTGAATTACTCTTGTGGGAATGAACTCCTCCGCAAGAGGGTTAGTACATAATAAATATAGGAAACAATGTGGGATATTGCTACCTCCACATAACAAGAAAAAAAAACACAAGGAAGTAAATACAGAAAATAAATGCACGCCGAAAATAAATAGATCGAGTTAGTAACAAGAAGAAAAGTTAGAGGGAGTTAGTAGTCCTTGCGGGGAAGGTTTCCACCACAACAGTTAGAGGGTCACGTCGCCCGAGGGTCGGTAGTCCTTGTGGGGTGATTACCTCCACAACCAAATTTTAGCGAGTTTCCCCTAGACAAGTGATTATCTCCTCTAAGTTTGGGCAGCTCCTCCTCTACTTTTGCTTGTTCTACCTCTAAACCTCAGCAAGACCTCCCTCCATTAATCACTAAGCATCCCCCTAGCACATCTACTCTTCCTCTTTTTCTTTCCTTCTCCCTCTCTAGGATTGGCTTTAGCAAGAATAAGGAAGAGAAATTCAGAATCCGAGAGACAAAAGGCGAAAATGCGGATGGAGGAGAGTGAGTAGAGCTCACTGGGCACTTGCCCTTTTATAGGCGAGGAGGGGAGAGACCGGCCGGTCCCACACTGGGCCCCACTTGGCCACTTCTTCCTCCTGGTGCTCCTACGTCCCTTCAACTATGTATGTTTGCAACTTTCGGTGGAAAAGGGGGAGTGGAGGACAGCGGGAGGTGAGTGGAGATGAGAATCCTATGTGAAGTGATATGACAAGTGGGTCCCGGTGTTTGTGGGTCCCTTTGGTTAGTTATTTTTGTATTTTAGAATTATAGAAACACCAAATGATAAAGAAAAAATATTTTTGGATTTTTAGAATATAAGAAGTCAATGGATAAATACCGATTACCTTTTCGGCGAGGGTCGATCTTTATAGTCCTCCGGTGGACTTCTCCCCGATGATTATGTCTTTATAGCTTTTTGTCGGTCCCGGAGTTGGAGACGCTAAATCCTCTTGCTCCTCACACCTCTCGATTGAGAGTATTGTTCGATGCGTGGCTTGAATGCAAACCTCTCTTCTTTACCATTGATATGGAATCGGATTTCTCCAATTCCGACATCAATGTCTTGCGTTAGCGATGCTCAAGAAGGGTCTTCCCAATATAAGTGGTGTATTTGTTGCTTCACGCATGTCAAGCACAACAAAATCGACTGGAATAAAGAACTCTCTTATTTTTACGGTATGTTCTCGGTGATTCCTTGAGGCGGCGAAGTGATTGGTCCTTGAGTTGAAGGCACATCGTCGTGGGTGTGAGTTTGGAGTAGTTGAGTTTGTCAAAAGACCGTCTTGGGCATAACACTCATCTTTGGCGCCAAGATCGCATAGTGCATGTTCAAACACTTGATCTCAATTGAGCACTCAATAGTGGGGCGTCCTGGGTCTTGTTTCTTGATTGGTGATGTGTTCGGGGATAGCCGCACTACACTCCTCTGTGAGCTTGATAACCGGTGGTGGGCGGTGGCCTCTTGTTGTTTAGAATGTCTACGAGGTATCTTGCATATGTAGGCACTTGTAGGGCATCTAGTAGAGGCACATTAATATATAAGTGACGTATAACCTCCACAAATTTCCCAAAAGCTCATCCATCCTTTCCTTTCTCTGTCGACGAAATGGTAAGAAGTTGGTGTCATTATAATTGCGCTTTGAGGCTCTTGCTCTAAGGGTGGCACGACTTCTTCTAATTCATCGTTATTTCTCTCCTTGGTCTTTGCTTTGGCAATGTACGTACTCTTACTCCTCTTCTAGGATGTGTACCTTCAGGGATATGGGGGATCTTGAGTACTCTTGCCTCCTCTTGTAGTGATTGCATTGATTTGTTGTTCGAATGGCGGCAATAGGCAAAAGCGTAGCTAACTTTGCTACTTGTGACTCAATCTTTCGGTTATAGCTCGGTTGATCCTTTATGGCGGAAGAAAAACTCTCCATCTTACGATTCATACTATCTATGATCTTCTCATTAGAAGCTAGCCTTTGTGATAGCTCTTCATTGATCTTCGGTTCTTTGTCTAATCACATTCCACAAGGATGGTTGTTTGACTTGATCAATCCTTGGGTGTTGCCAATAATGCTTAGATCTTACGGCATATCGGGGAATATGTGATTCCTAAATATCTTTCCGTTCTTGCACGAGAATCCATAGCATCCTGAATAGCCTGACGATCCTTCTTATAATTGTCTCATTTGTTCGAGCCAATCTAATAACATGTTCATCTTGGCGAAACTGCGCTCAACTCTTCAATGTCGGCTTCTTCACTCATCTTGCGGTGCGGAGCATCGTCCATCGACCGGCCTTGATTAGAGGCTATCGTCCCCATAATTGACTTGGCTTTCTTGATAGTGGCGACAAGAACGTTCCTCCGGGAGTAGCATCTAGTTGCCCTTGTGCTCCTTTGGATAATCCATGATAAAAGCCTTGCATGAGCAACCAATCTTCTATTCCATGATGAGGACAATCTGTTTATATAGTCTGGCGTTCCCATGCCTGCGGAATAGGTTCATCTTTCTGCTGTTGAAAACCAGTAATCTTCTCTCTTAAGGCCTTTGGTCTTGCACGAAGGGAAGAATCTCTCGAAAAAAGACCTTGAACAATCCGCCCATGTCTCGATGTTTTCTTGATTTGCATAGAACCACTTGCCGCTTTCCCGTTAATGAGAACGGGGACAAACGAAGAAGTATGATGTCTTGAGCGGCGTTCTTGATGATGAGTGTCTTTGCCAATCTCCAAAAAATTCTGAAGATGAGCACTAGCATCTTCAGCGATCTTTCCACTGAATGGAGTTGCTTGCACCATGTTAATGAGACTTGGCTTGAGCTCAAACTCAAGATTGTTGATTAGGAGTGTTGGTCCGTGCGAATGTCCTTCGTGCTCGGGGCGAGAACTCTCAAAAGTCTTGTCGGCCATGGCTCGAAACGGTGTGAAACAAACTCTTGATTGGTTTGATTGAGATTGATGAAAGATGATGATGAATCAAGACCAATCCTTCAATACCCCATTGTATGATATAGACAAAGACAAACAAGGGTAAGCCTGCTTAAGCAGAGGTACCTAGTCATGGTTCCATCTATAAGTATGCATTTGATGAATGTCTCTTTATAGCTTAGCCTTTCCCCGGCAATGGCGCCAAAAATGCTTGTTGACACCTCTTAAGCCACCATGCAGTTACACCGGGTTGTCATCCCCAGCCCGCGACATAAGAGGTGTGGTATTAAATCATGCAACTATCTTAAATATAAATGAGTATCTGCAAGCGCCGCGGATAAAATACCATTGTAGCATTTTATTGGGAGTGAACCCAATTGTCGAATTTATTTAATCCCATGGGAAAGGTCAGCTAGAGAATATTGATATGTATACATACTTAGATAGAATCCACATGACAAGGACATACTTATACAGGGGTAAGCCACATAGATATGTATATGATAAGTGTAGGGCAATGATAAATCACTCGAGAGATAGAAATAGAAACTCTCTAATATAGCAAGGCAAAAATAGGAGATTAGTTAAGAGATTGAATTCCTATGTAGTGTCAAATTACTAAGTCTTTGCATCTACTCTAGCATGTTACTTTCATCTATAGTATTGATGACTCTAAATTACTCACAAGGAACATTACTAGGGAGG
>JADLZL010000130.1:0-44820 GCA_015844335.1 Chrysopogon serrulatus | reverse complement strand
ATCACATTGTTGGATAGTGCTAGTAGTATTATCCTAGTAAAAATGATCATGGACAAAAAAATCATAGAATTGTAAGGGTATGGCAACTAAAGTTTAGCTAAGATGTTTAGGGCGCGTTTGAAGTAGGGCGCAGGGGTGGCCGAGCCCGTGAGCCGTGCTCGGCCAGCCACGGCCGAGGCCCAACACGCCAGTAGTGCTGTGTTTGATTCATTGCAGCCCAACAGCCTGGTTCAGCAGGCCCAATGTTTGATTATCATGTCAGAACCAGGCCCATAGCCAACTGCCATCAACTACCACAAAGAGATCATGTTTGATTTCACCATGGCTCACATACAACCAAATGCAGCAAACTGAATGCAACTTTGAGCAGAAACAGGCAAAGTATTGCAGATTTTTAGCCTCAGACTTAAACAGAACATAATTATAGAATCATAGCCGCTCCAAACGTGATATTAGCAAGACAGCAAGTTCAAGTAGCATACATTCGCATGAAAACAAGTATCAGACAGACCAAATGAACGAAAAAGAGACACCGCGAAACAGAAGTCAGCAGTAAAATACAAGTCCCACCAGCAGCAGCTCATCCATGTCAGCTAACATAAGTATCATCATAGGTCTAAGTAGGATTGTCATAGGCAACATTGCTGGACCTGTGCACCCAGAATGCCACCACACAGATCACCAGAGAGGTCAGAAGCACCTTCTTCCACCACCTAGGCTTACCTTCACCATTATTTGGTGGCACAAACTCAGGAAGGGCATGTTCAGGGAAAGGATGAAGTGCTTCAGGGTCATATGCATCCCAAGCAGGTAGGAAGTGCGGCACGGTACCCTGATATGCTCGAAGAGCATTAGCATAGTTGTTGTACCTCTTGTACACAGCCTCCCTCACACCAAGCACCTGAGTGCTGCAGTCATGCCAACTACTGTAAATCCCAGGTTGCCTGCCACTAAAAACAACATAGTACCTATCCATCTATGAAGAATGGAACATGTAGTAAGGCACAGTTGAAGAATAGAACAGATTCTGAATCAAGACATCAAATATGCCTCAGTCGACTAATGTGTAATTTTGAAAGTGTACATGACCAAAGAACTTGAAGATCTGCAGTTTTGCATTGGCCAAACTGTAGGTCTCAAGTTCCTTGGCAATGGACACAATTAGGAAAAGCACATAGCAAATCTGATATCATAGGCTAAAAAGCAAATACAGTAATGGCCTCAGCGGTGTTAAATTCAGGTGTACATTACATTAAACATCATTGGTGGCTCCATGTTGTTTGCAAAGAAGAATTCATGGCTGCCATGTAATCCATGAGAAGATCCATACTCTGCCATCAGCACAGGAGAGGGGGGGCTGTTGCAAGAGTATGGATGTGTCTCATGGATCAGATGACATACATGACAAAATACAGTGTAACAAGAACAACTTAAACTCAGCAGCCACCTCAATTATATTCAAACGTGCATCCTTGGCCTTATCCAATTCTAAGCTATAAAGATGACAGTGCACATGGTGACTACAAAGATTACCTGAAAGTTTATGAGGCAACAGCAGGTGCTCCAAAACCCTCAAAGTAGACATGGCAACATTACTCAAGAAAACAGAAGACCAAATATCAATGAATTATGAACATAGGGGCCTCAGCTTTGACATTGTAAGTTCATTAGTGCCTAAAACCATCTAACAGAACCCCAAAGAAAATAGTCAACAGCAGAAACATGTCAAGGATGCCATGGAAACCATGCTAGCATCCATGCCCTGCCATCAGCACTAGATAGAAGGGGCTGTTGCAAAGGGCATGGATGTTTCGCATGGTTTTGATGGCATCCTTGAAAAGAAACGACAATAGCAGCAGCAGTCCAGAAAATATTTGCATAAAATAGTTAGGCACCTCACTACTAAAATATTTGCATCATAGGCCAGCATATATATCCCACCTTCATCACCTCACCATTGTAACAACAGCAGCAGCAGTCTAGAAAACTATTTGGACCAAGACATAAACCAACAGCATGTTAGCAAATTCATGTGAAGAGGGAGCAAACCAAAAGTAACCAACAACAACTGCAGCACAATTAAATGGAATGGAAGGGAAGTAAATAAAGCAGCCAACAGAGGCCACCAATAGTACAATAAATGTTGTTCCACAGCCTCACAACAGTGGGCTCAAATCAAGTTCATGGTACCCAAAGTCTCAAACTCAACTATAGTTAGCCAGCCACTCTGCATGTACCCAAACCCAAAAGACCTAGTGTCAACCTGCCTACACCAGTCTGCACAAAAGCTACACCTAGGAGTGCGCAAAATAAGTCATAGTGGGGGGGGAGGGGGGTGGAGGAACTATACATCTTAACAGTCAACCCCCTCTTCTCCTTGCTGCCTTCTGGAGGCAGAACTACATAAAGTAGTTCTTTGCAAGGTAGGTCCTCATCCAGATGTCCCTATGGTTGGGTTCCATGTTGCAAAACCCTCTACCAAGGGCCTTGTTCTTCAGCAGGTAGGTGTAGGCCACAATGAGAGCCTCAGTGGTGAAGCCAGGCATCTCCATCACGGCTAAGTACAGATCAGGATCAACATGGGCAGGGCCTGTCTCCCTAATTGCATTGGCTACATTGTTCACAGTATCTGTCATATTAGTCATCAATAGCATCTCATCCTCAGTAAAGGTGGGCCTCTTCCTCTTCACCCCAACTGTGGAAGTGAGCAGCTCTGTTGCCTTGCTGCCCTCCCCCACATCAGTGCTAGTTTTTAGATCAGCAGCACAAGTGAACCCAGTGCCCTCCATGTTTGCAGCAACACTGTCATCAAGTTTGACCCCTAAAGGCTCACTGGAACCTAGGGCAAACCTACTAGTGGCCATGGAACTACCAAATATGGTTTCCATCTCTGTGTAGAACCTGATGGGGGTGTTCAAGAACTCAGCATCCTTAGGGTGGTCCTGCAGCCATGGGTATGGTATTAAGTAGACAAATATATAGGTTAAATGTGACTGTGCACTACACAAATACTCAAGCTTCTACCTTGTAGTGGCCTAGGTAGTGGTCCTGATCCAGCATGATGGCATTGACATCATTGTCAAACAGTGCCCCACTAAGGTCCTTTAGCTTGCACACCTTAGCCCACTTCTGCCTCCACTTCCTCAAGTGATTGTACACCTGAGTAGGGCTCACCACTTCCCCACTGTACTCCCTAAGCAGCTTAGCAACACAGTTGACATCTTTGTCCTTGAAGGACTTGTCAGTCCTACCACCCTCAGACACTATTTGGGCCATCCTTCTAAGGACAAACCCAGAGGTGTTGTTGTTCCACCTCATTGCCGGCCTAGCACCAGCACCAGCCTCCTGTGCAGCCACCACCACCTCAGGAACTTCATCCCCCACCAGATCAACAAGAGCAGGAGCACCCCCCAGTGGTGCCCCATTGACTGGGACACCAGCAGCACCACCACCACCATTGACACCACCCATCTCAGCAGCAGCACCAGTCCCAGCCATGCCTAGTTTGGGTACCATGATTGATAACAGTGAAC
The DNA here is from genome assembly GCA_015844335.1 of Chrysopogon serrulatus. NCBI lineage: Eukaryota > Viridiplantae > Streptophyta > Magnoliopsida > Poales > Poaceae > Chrysopogon > Chrysopogon serrulatus. The sequence goes on along the minus strand of JADLZL010000130.1, from coordinate 41,287 downwards.
AACACATATAATATAACAAGAACTCATAAGCAACAACATAATCATAATGCAAATAGAAATGATAAAATTCAAAATAGGTCTCAGACATGTCCACATCAACCATCACACACATGTCCAGCATTATTACATCACATGAGTACCATATCCAGGGTCTCAACACTGAAAGCATACAAGAATGAGACTGCAACAACTAAATCCTAGAAGTACCCCTACCAGACCACATAGCATTGCAAATGGCATCTCTCCTAGAAGACATGGCAATGGAGTCCTGTGACAGCATGTCTCCAACAGGCTGGGTCTCATTGGCCTCTACAGGGCTGCCTAGAAATCCATCCTCATCAGGAACCATGTCATCAGTGCCAAACCCAAGTATCCAATTGTGCAAGATGCAGCACGAAAGCACTAGCTTCACCTGGGTCCTGTAGGTGTGGAAGGGCTTGTTGTCTAGGATTCGAAACCTCCCCTTGAGTGCCCTAAAAGCTCTCTCAACTGACACTCCAAGTGAGGAATGCCTGAGATTGTATAGTTCCTTGGCATTGGTGGGCAAATTGTGGCTCCCAAACTTAGATAGGTGATACCTCACACCCCTGTAAGGGGGGAGGAAACCAGTGCGGCATGCATACCCAGCATCTACCAGGTAAAACTTCCCTACAGTGTATGAAGATGACATAGTGTTCAGGTTACTTAAAACTATCATTGACAACAAAGTATTGACCAAAAGGTAGCTGTTGTGTACCTTCAGGCACTGTGAGCCCATCATCCCTCTCAATTGCATCAGCCAAGATAAGTGCATCATGGGCATATCCCTCCCAGCCAGCAAGCACATAAGTGAACTTTAAATCAAAGTCCACTGCTGCCATGATATTTTGTGTGGGATTTGACTTCCTACCCCTGAAAGCTTGTTGCATGTATCTGGGCACCCTTGCCAACACATGGGTGCCATCAATGGCACCAATGCAATCCTAAAAGCAGTGAAAGCTAACATAAGTGTACAACAGTGATAGTGCTACAACCTATGCAATCTAAACATTATTCACATGTACCTGAAGGTAAGGGTACCATCTGTGGCTACCCATGATTTTAGGATGAGTTGGAGCGGTAGGAGGCCTGATCATCTCAGACCTAAGCTCACCAACAGCATACAGAACCTGATGGAACACTCTACTGACAGTCTCAATGGACCTCCTCCAATGCTGGTGAATAACCCTAAACCTCTGGTTATGACCAACTACATGGAGGAACATAGACACCTGTTCCTCAATAGAACATGCACTATTCTCTCTCAGCAGCCCCTCTCTCTAAACAGTTTGCACAAAGCGAAAAAGGCGCTCTTCTCATGCGCAACATAGCCAAGCACTCTGCATCAGTGCTATTGTAAATCATCTGCAGGGTAGATAACCTATGGTGCTGTCCTAAGCTCCTAGGACCGTAAGGACTCCTCTGCTGCATCGCCCTCACCCTCCTAAGCCTATTAACCAAAAAAGACAGCATGACCACAACCATAGCAGCAGCTTGACTAGCCATCATATGGCGTCCAACAGAGCGATCCATCTACATGCAGTCATCATTCAAAAATATGCCTCAGCTATGGTAGACCCTGGGTGGCCTCAACATGTGAAAATAACACCAGAACAGGTATATATCTTAACTAGCACGGCAGAAATCACGGCTACCATTGCTATGGATAGTCATCATCGACGAACAAAACGAACACAAGCACTGGAACAGTAGTACAAATCGAAGGAAGTGCAAGGTAGTATCATAAACAACTCGAATCAGCAGATCAAAGACACAGATCCGGCCACGTACAGTGCAAATTGAAACCCTAGAACGAGAGAGGGGGGGATGCGGGGTTCGTTTCACCGCGGGGGTGTCAACGGCGTTAGAAACAATCGGAAAACGGAGAAGAAGCAGGCCGTCGGTGAAGGAGAAGCAGATCTGGGAGTGGACCGAGCAGACCTACCACTGTAACACCCCGGTGTTACGTTAAGCAAAACCTGCCATGTCATCATCATCATTGCATGAGCATTCATGATTAGAAAACCCTAATTCAAACAATTAAAATGAGTTTATAATTCTAGGGTGTTGTTTGAGCTCCTTTGTACTACATGTGTTTATGTTTATAATTTGAATCCTGCTCACATGTTTGATTTCTTAAATAAAATCAATCAATTAAAATCAACCGTGATGTTTGCAAGTGCTTGGCTAACCCCGACTTTCACCTTAAACAAGTTTTCTAAATCAAATGAGGTGCAAGAGAGAACCAAGTTTGAAATTGGCATTCAATTCCCAAATCCTAGCTTGAGAGGCTAAGTGTTGGAATTGGAATATCACTTTTAAATTTGGTGAGCTAACCATGATTAATTTTATAAATAGAAGTTGCCAACCAATGGCACCTTTTGAAAGTATGAACTTTGTACTTTGAAAATATGCTATTGGTTGGGTTTGAAAAGTGTCACAGCATCACTATTTATTTGCCCAAGATTTCAATTTGAGATTTATTTTAAAAAGGGATATTTTCGGTATGTTTTTACCCCCTTCATAATTTCACCTCAAAATATTCAAAATTTGGGAAAACTTCCAAAATACAGTTGGTGAATCTCTTTGAGCTCTACAACTTTGGTATACAAAGTTTTTCAAGTTTTTGAATAAAATCTGGAGTAATTTCAAAAGTAATTTGAATTTCAAATTGCCCCCTTTTGAGTTTTAAACTACAATTCAAAAATTATTGGGTTTCATGAAAAACTTCCTAAATGAAAGTTGTAGACCTTGAGAAATGGAACAACTTTTATTTTGGAGATTTTCATCTTTTATTAAAAATTTAAAAGTAATTTTGAAATCCCCAAAGTTAGGGTTTTGAACCTTTTTCAAACCTGAACTTCAAATTCAAAAACTAGTTTGAATCTGACAAAACTTCTTTAATGAAAGTTGTAGAGCACAAAATTTTGAGTCAACTGTATTTTGGGATATTTTTGTGTACAGTACAATTTTTGAAAATAATTTCAAAAATAGAAAAATGTGCTGGCTCGCTTTCTGATGAGACGGGGGGGGCACCTCATCGGCTGCCCATGCCGGCCGGTCGGTCGCCGTCGCCGTGGCCGTTCCGGCGCTTTCCCGCCTTTCACGCGGCGCCGTCCAGCCTCGTCGTCGTCGAACCTCCCTTCCACTGTCCCGCTCACCGTTGGCCTATAAAACCAACTCCACGGCCGTCGGTGCTCCTTTTCCCTCCCATCGCTCACCGCCGGCCGCCGCTTGCCTTGCAAAATTCGAGCAACACCCACGACCACCGCTCAATTGCTCCGGTCATCCTTTCCGCCTTGCCCCTGCGCATCCTTGGAGCTGCTAGTCGTCGTTTGGAATCACCGGAGTAGCCCGGCGACGTCGTCTTCTCCAACTCCAAATGGATCGCCGCGCGAGCCATCGTCCTCCTCCGTCGGGGCAACTCCGTGCCTACCAACTCCATCCCCTGGCTTGTTTTAGTTTCATGGTTGGATGCTAATCACTATCGGCTTGTCCGTTGGCGCAGAGGAGTCCCCGACGCGTCGGGAACACAGATCATCTTCCTCGATTCGCGCCGCCAAGATCCATCATCGGCACCGCCATCAAACACCCTCCGCCCCTCTCCAAGCTCGTTGCATCTTTGTTTTGAAGCTGTGGTGAGCTCCCCGAGCATGACCCGGGTGTTGGTTGCGTTAGAATCGCCGTAGTTTGGTCGGAACGCCGTGAGCACCGGTGAGCTTCACCGCCCCCGCCGTGGTTGCGCTCACGGCCGTGCATAGCCAGCCCCGCTCGAGTCGGTGGCATGCGTGCAGTGTCGAAGTTCGCCTTTGGAGTGCTGATCACGTTGGTACACTCGGTGCCGCCGGGGAGCTCCGTGAGCTCGGCCGCGGTGAGCCGTCTTGGCCGAAAACGCCATGGCCGTCGGTGTGCGAGCTCGGTGAGTGAGAAAGGGTGTATGATAGCTCGTTAGGGCGTGTCTCGGAGAAAGGAATCCGTTTTTGTAGTCGATTCTTTTGTGGCGTAGATCGCCGTTGGCGAACGCCGGCGGCCGCCGTCGGCGTTCTTGCGAAGCCTTGAGAGAGGAGAAGAGACGGAGCCGACGCCCCGCCCCGCCTGTCGGTGTCGTTGAGAGAGAGAGGAGAGCCGCGCGTCTGGCGGCAGCGCGGCGAGGAAGGGGCCGTCTTGGGCCGGCCCGGGCCGCACAAGAGAGTCCGAAGAGAAAGGAAATGCTTTTCTTTTTTTCTTTTTGTTTTTATAAAAGTAGTTTTCATCTTTTTGTTATAATTTATTTTGGGCAGATAAAAATGTGAGAAAAATATGTATGTGTTCCTTGTGATATGCTCTGTCCAAGAAAAATACTAACTTTGAGTTTTCAATAAAATTTAATTATGCTTTAATTTGCTTCTTTAATTAATAAATGCAATTTCAATGATTTTTTAATAATTAAAATATAAGTCCAAAAATTATAAAATTTGTTTTGTGTGTTAATTAGAGTATGATGATCTTAATTATGAAGTTTGGTTAAGTTTTGATTAAGTTTTGTATTAATCTTAATTAATCCCTTTATTAATTAATGTTTAGTTAGTTAATTATTTGATTAATTAGGGTTTAATTAATCTCCAATTAGTAAGTTAATTAGTGGCTTTCAACGACTGTAAAATGGTCAATAAATTAGTAATCACCTCTAATCACCTTTAGGGTTGCTTGATTTTGGGATTGAGTGATGACCCTAGGTCATTAACCCTAATGACCTTCGGCATTTCATGTTGATTGCGTATCGCTAGTCCGTAAATCGTCGGCGCTAGTTATACCTCCTTAGTGCAAGGTTACCGTGAAGGAAAGTTGTACTCAAGATCGACTAATAATCGTTGCATCATTATCGTATGCTCTTTTGTTTATTGCATTGTAATCATGCATCTTTATCGTGTAGTCTTCGGTGCGAGGAGGAAGTCGAGCCGTCTCCGGTTTCCGAAGAGGTTGGATCTGATCTTGGTGATTGGGTAACTGAGCCTCACTTCATCGAGCCCCAAGGCAAGCCCCCGGATGCATCAAACCCGTCCTTGTATTTCGAAAGGCTTTTATGATTTTATGTGATGATATAATGCATTAGGTGTAGGAGTTGTGTGCTATCCTACTTTGATGCATTTACCGTACCTTGTTACATTACCCTGTACACTTGTTTTGATTTCGAAATGCTTAGTTGCGCTTAGCCTTGCTACTAGTATAGGTTTTGATAAATTGTTTTCAAAAGATGATCACAATACTCCCTGAAGGGAATTTACGAAAACCTGATGTTGCTTGTTGTTTATCCTTGATCCGACGGGGTCAATGGTATACAACAAGAACATGATGATGAGTAACTCGAGACGTCGGTGGAGTGACTTGCATCAGGAGGGGCTATTGCCCCGGTGTAGTGTCGTCCACTTGTGTCGGTTAAGGACCGTCCGTTGTTTGGCGCTGGGATCATGAGGTTATTGGATAGTACTAGTCGCATGCTAATGGCGGTAAGCTCCACTTGGACTATTCGTTACTAGAACGGATAGTAGCGTGTACCCATCCTACGATGCGCACCGCCGAAGTGACTGAGCGGCCGTAGAGAGGTGGTGTCTTGTGGCACTGTGCTCGGTATGGAGAAATCTAAGCGTTGAGTTGATGTATGTAAGATGTTCGGTCCTCGCATACATCGTGTGGCTAGGAAGCCCCAAATTGGTATATAAAAGCGATTCGAATCGTCGTGTGCTCCACGATATGGGGAGCCGTGATCCGAGTCCCTAAGCATCGTAGTAATAATGAAAGTCCGAGTATGAGAGTTTTGAATCCGGTATATGTTTGATAAGTGATTGTTAAATTAAGGATTGGCTTAGTCTCTTTTCGCAAAAGGGTGTCTTTTGATCTTGCTAAAGCCTCACCTTGATTCCTATTAGCCAAAGATTCCCGAGTCTTCTCCCCACTTTTTGGTCGGGTAAGTCTTGCGGAGTACTTTTTTGTACTCGGGGTTTGTTCAACCCCATTGCGGGTGAACCGCATGGACAAGAGTGCTACGGCCCTTTGTTGCATGACGGTTGTCGAAGAAGTAACCGATGAGGAGTGAATTGATTGGCCTTGGGCGTAGCAACTTTTGTTGTGTGGTTTGTAATAAAGTTGTATAATGATACTTCCGCTGGGTTTGTAATAATAACACTGGTTTGTATAAGTTTTACAAAATGTTTGTAAATTAAGTTATTGTAAGTCTTCCGCTACTCGGTAATTTGTATGAAAACTGTTGTAATACTTTGATGTATATCGTAAGTATCGATCCCGAGTGATTGTGGTTTATCGGGGATCCACCCGACGTAACATTCTAGGTTATATGGTGTATAAGCATGGTTGACTGAGGTCTTAGGGACAAGGTCAGTGCTTGTGGGCCATATAATTTAGAAGGTTCTGCCACAACCACCTCCAAGACCGGCCGCACCACCGACAAGACGGAGAGTGAAGAGGAAGAAGCTGCCGTCCATGGAGCCCGGAAGAGAGGGAGCTGCGCCGCCTTCCAACGGATCCACACGGGGGGAACGGAGACGAAGCTCGGAGATAAGGACGACCGCCGCGCAGCACCACCAACTCCACCGGTCACTCAACGCGAAGGCAGTGGAAGCGAGAGAGCGGAGAGGAAGAAGAAGCCAGCGGTGGAGGCCGCCAACTTAAATAGGCAGAGGATTTCGGGGAGGAAGAAGGCGGGAGGAGGTTTCACCGTTCCCGCGCGAGCCCGCGCGAGCGCGCTCGAGCTCCCGCCGCCGCCCCCAAAATCGCCCGCGAGAGGACGGAGAGAGCCTGGCTCTGGAGAAACGAACCCTAGGAGCGTTTCCCGGGGACCAAAAGGGAGAGTGTGTTTTGCACGCGGGGGGCCTGGCCCGGAGATAGGCCAAATGAATCAAACAGGCCGAAGTGCACGCGGAGGGCGCAGGGCCACCCTCTGGCTCTACTTCAAACGCACCCTTAAATGCTCTATCTAATAGACCCGGCTAAATTTTAGCTGGTTTTAGTTGGATTTAAGTAGCTAAACCTAGCTAGTCTTTTAGCTAAACTATTTGAATATTTAGATCTATTTAGATGCATCAGCTAAACTCTGTATCATCAACAGCCAAGTACCAGGCAAGCAGCCGCTTCAACATAGCTAATTTTTAGCTAGACTTTTAGCCGGACTATTTGAATATTTAACAGCTAAAGTTAACTAGAAAAGAATCCATTTAAATGTACCGGCTAAACTCTACATCATCAACAGCCACCTACCAGCCAAGCAGCCGCTCCATGTTGCCGTGCGGCGATACCCATCAACCGCCAGCACCCGGCGGTCTTCTATCTCCGGCGGGTCAGGCTACAGAACTCGTGCAAGGACGACGATGCCCAACAACCCGTACGCGCTGCGGCACAGGTCCTCTCCATGACTCCATGTTTCTCCCACTGCTGCTGGCGGCTGCTCACAGGATCTTCCGGAAAGAAGTGATGAATTGCTGCTATTAGTAGTACATCGGATAGATGACTGCGAAAAAGACTAGCAGAACCTCAGAAACTCATCGTAGTTCAGAATGTGATTTAATGCAAGTGATTGCATTAATGTTTTATTGGTGCCTCATCTGTGAGCTCACATCAAGTGAGTGCTGCACGTCGGCAGGAAATACAGCTCTTTTGTTTCCCGAAATCGAAGTACATCTCATTTCTCCTCTTTGGATCGAGGTAAACAACAGGATTTAGGGCCTATGGATGACGAATATGCACAGTTTGCTGTTTAACTCTTTCTGTAGGTGCATCCGCAGCAGAAACAATAATTATTTCTAGTAACTATCTATATTTTTGAATGCTTTGCCTGGGCTGCCTGACTGAACTCCTTGCGCAGGACTCTCCTCATGACCTTGTTAGAGGCGGTTCTAGGGAGAGATGGGACCACGACGACAGAGGAAACCTGCATACACAGGGGGAGCAATGGAGTTCTTAGGGATTTCTGTGGTTTGCTAGATCAAAACCTGGACAGTTTTTACAGGAACAATGCACGCACCTTGAAGAGAGGGTTCAGTTTCTTCAGAGCCGCGTTGAACGCTAGTTTCAGCTGGTTTAAGTCCTCTACTTGTGAGCTCTGGTCTTTCAACACGACGGCTATGGTTAGTTGTTCAGGGCCCCCCCCTACAGGTGGAACCCCGATAGCTGCTGTTTCAAGGATGGTGTCATGCACTCTGTTGCAGATCCTCTCGATCTCAATGGAACTAACCTGGAAGTGATCATGAAATTGCATGTGTGGATCAAGAAATGCTGCATTGCAATGTGTAGTTGCGTATTTCCACAATGCATTGCATACCTTAATTCCACCAAGATTCATTGTGTCATCTGCACGCCCATGAGCCCTATAGTACCCATCAGAAGTACGCTCAAATTCATCTCCGTGCCTGCGGAGGATCTGCATGTTTACAATGTTTAGCGGCTCAACCTTTACACATTAGCAAAGAGCAAAGAACAGACATACATACTTTCCCCTGCCATTCTGGCATTCCGTTGAAATAAACCTCCTGATGATCAGCATTTAGAAGTGTTGTAGATGATCCAAATAAAATTGGATCAAGTGCAAGTTCACCAATACCCACAGAGTCTTGTGGCTACAAAGATTGAAGATAAGCACCAACATCAGCTCTGACATTTATTTTCTTATAAGAGTTGTGGAGGTTAATAGATTAGCAAAGAAGAATCCAGATATGATGTGTATCAGATTTTGCAAGCAGTGCATGGATGCAGTAGGAGTAGGACATAATGTTGGGTTAATGCTGACATAAATGTAGAAATGTCTACCCAGGAATCCAAGCTATGTGTTGGTATGAAAATGAGATAAAAAGTGAATTCAGGAAAAATCACGTTACATCATTCCATGAGCTTACCAAAGGATTCCCACTGCTATCAAGAATGAACAAGTTGCAACCCATGGCAGGTGTGCTGAATGCAGACAATGCTTGAGGTTGCAGCAAGGATCCAGTAACGAATCCACCACCAATCTCTGTGCCTCCACAGTACTCGATTACTGGCTTGTAGCCAGCTCTTCCCATCAGCCATAAATAATCATCCACACTGGATGCCTCCCCAGATGAGCTAAAGCATCTGTATATAATGAAGATGACCAATAAAAAACCGCATATCATACAAGATGTGTAATATGCAAGTTACGAGAGAAAAGGTCTGGAGAGTTGCGCAATTAAAAAAAATTACCGGATGGTGGACCAGTCTAGTCCAGCTGTACAATCTGTATTCTTCCATGTACGAGCGATGCTGGGTACCAGTCCAAGCATTGTCACCTTAGCATCCTGGAAATTAATGTAACTATAAGCAGGAACGAGATTGTAATGAATGAAATACCATTAAACTAAATTTTAATTAAAAACAGGGACATTTTGGAGTGGTATACATAGAACCAGAGAAAACTGGACAGTTTGTTGCCTGCATTATTCATTTTTCCTAAGGATCCACAAAGGCACAAACATGAATTCACCATGTCAAATGATTACGATGAGTACCTAAAAGAGCTTAACTGGAATAGCAAACCATGCACAGAAAACTTTGCGCATTTGGTTTATGTTCTAGCTATTTGGCATTGATACTTTGATAGTATAATGTATATGAACACAATTGTGAAATGGTCCATAATTTTTGTCATTTTGACACTAAATTTGTGAATTGAGCTGTCTATTTTCTGTACCTGTACAAACTTTGCGAAGCCAGAACTATTTGGAGAGCCATTATACAGAGCCATGGAAGCTCCATTCAGTAAGGAGGCATAAACAAGCCAAGGGCCCATCATCCAACCAAGATTGGTTGGCCATGCAACAACATCTCCTTTACGAATATCCATGTGACACCAACCATCAGCGGCTGCCTTTAAGGGTGTTATATGTGTCCATGGAATTGCCTTGGGCTCCCCTGAATATGGAGAAGTGTTAGAAATTTTTGCACAGTATATCTTTAAATGCACTAATTGATCAACTCATTATCATAAACTGGATCTGCCATTGGCCAGTTTGCAGTATGCAGCTGTATACCTAATAATTGCACATGGATGAGACATGCCAGAACTGACAAAATTATCAAACGTTATCTTACCTGTGGTCCCTGATGAAAAAAGGATATTGGTGAATGCGTAGGCCGGTTGATTAACAGCAGTGTAATTTTCTGCCCTGCATTTTTTTTTTGTTTGATAAGTGAATCAAAAATAGCAAAAAGTTACTCCAAGGACAAGGAAACTAGGTGGAATTCATGAGTTAACTAATTTCTTTCCATATTACTAACCAACTAGTGAGCTTATTGAACATTGCACATTGTGAAAACAATCTATAAATGCTTTGTAATTTGACATGTGTTCTAGAGACAGCTCAGGAACTCTAGAAATTTTTGAGTGATCAGATAACACAGGAAAGACTGTCACAGAACTTGGGTTTGTCCCCAAATTTCAAGACATGATAAGAAAATAACTCACTCGGTATGATTAACCCTTGAAAGGAAATCTTGCCAGGACAGGTCTTCAACACGTAGTCCCTTTATTGGCAAAGATCCCCTTACAGGAATCACAATTGCCATAGGGGCCTTAGCCTCCACAATTCTACTGTAGAACCAAAAATGTGGTGTGAGAAGTAAATTCAAATAATACAAATTCTTGATATATAGCTTTTGACCTTTTTGTAATTAAACAACGCACCTGTACAATGGCAGTTCCTTGTCATCACGAAGGATGTAATCCTAAAAAGAAAAGGACTATCAGTATTGCCAGGCTTTATTTAAGCGTAAACTTTTTTCAGAAAAAAAGTATATAAGCTAATTAAATGAAGAAAGAATTGACCAGTAGCAACAGGGTTAGAAGAGATACTTGGGTAAAAATTGCCTTTGCTTCTGATATCTTTAACCTCATCGATATTGCAGGTGCAGCAAAACTGTCTGCAATTGAGACAACCACATATCCTGCCAACACGATTGCAAGGTAGATCACAACAGCATTAACATCCATAGGCATGTCAATAGCAATTGCAGATCCCTTTGGCAGTTCCAAGGTATCAAGTGCATTTGCCACAAGGCTGCTCTAGACATAGGAAGACTTGGTTATGGAATCAGATTATGATGAATCAAAAGCATAGCTATGATCAAAACTATTGAAACTTCTTAGAGCAGGATATGGTTACCCACCAAACTTTCTTCCTCAATTCCTCCAGAGACAAAAAGTTAAGAGTCTCCGAATCCTTCCCCTCATCCCTCCATACAATGGCTGGATCGTCGGAGCTCATCCCAGGTTTAACAGTCAAGCAATTCGCAGCAGCGTTGAGCTCAGCGCCCGGTAGCCACTCGCCCCCAGGACACGCAGTGTTCTCTCTCCAGATGCAGGATGGCTCTACACTGAATTCGATACCCATCTCCTCAAATACCATCTTCCAGTACGCCTGCCCTTGGAACCCACGGATCGATATGAGACAATAAGCTCACCTTTGCAACAGTAACAAGCAACGAACGGAATCAAACAGTAGTACTTAGTAGTAGCTTATATCACCTCTGGGTTCTCGTTAGAGAACTTGTGGAGGTCTGGGAAGCTGGTGATGGGATCCTTGTACGCGTCGCCGACGAACTCCCTCCCGCGCGCCTCCAGGACACGGCCAACATTGGTCAAGGCAGCCTCCTTGCTGAAAAGGTTTTCCCCGGCAAAATCAGCAGGACTCAAAGGGGCAAAAAAAAATTGTCTTTGAGGCGAGAAAGATCGGGGCTTTACGGGTCGGGGGTCCAGGCCGGCGGCGTGGGGGACGGGAAGCCGGCGAAGCAGCCGTAGTAGAGCATCCGGTGGACGGCGAAGGGGACGGACGGACGGAGCACGGACCGGCAGAGCTCCCCCCATACCGCGGCGGGGGAGGGGGCCATACGAGTCGAGCGCTCGCCGGAGCGCCGAGTGGAGCGCGGTGGCGTCGGACCCAGGCGCCGCCGCGGCAAGGTCGTCGGTGGTGATCGCGCCCAGGGGCTTGTGCGCCGTGGCGGCCATGGTGTGCCGCTGCTACAGCAGCTGCTGCTGCTGCTGATGATGATGATGATGCTCAGCAGAAAGATGAGAGATGCAAGGCAGAATTCCTTTGCGGAATAGTACAAGAAGAGGAGGAAGATAGAATTCTCGGACCGGTGTACCAAACTGGGGAGCAACCGAGGCCGAACAGCGATAGGAGAGCTCAGATAGAGATGTACTCCTACTCCAATCCAAAACTATTGTTGGGCATACACAGATACTCCTACACAACGCAAGTGGCCAATAAAAATATGATATCCCGCACGCAGTCTTTACGTGGCACGAGGTACGAGTTCATAGCCTTTTTTTTTCCTTTCAGTTTTGTAATGATTGCCGGATGAATGAAGTTGTGACGTAGCATATGCATAGATCTACCGCCCGGTACCATATGATTGCCATCTGATTTTCAATTGTTTCTGTTTGAAATACAGTAAGGTAGTAGAGATGATTGTCTCGCCACTTGCGGTGGTTGTTTGCCGGCTGTCTGTATCATGCCCTAGCTTTACGTCAGTTTTGGTATTCGACGATTTATCAAGAGGCCGGTGGAGGTTGAAGACGATTATGGACGGTGACAAGTTCTGTTTACTGTTAGAATTTTAGGTACTATTCAACGTATTTCAATTTAGAATTTACCAAAGATAGATAAATATGTGCACGTGTGATCTTGTTTTTATAGAAAATGCATGCTATCATGCTAAGCAATATGCTAGCTAAATAAAAAGACATAACAATTAACTAAATAGAGTTGCTCTGCACCGGTGCCGGTCCTAGGATTCAGAACTCGTGGTGCTTGCTGTTCTTTTGTTTGTTTTAGTTCAGTACGAGGTTACGAGTACATTGAAAATAAGAAAGGAGAGAAAAACACAAAAAAAAATCCCTCGTAAAAGAGTTCGCATGAATTGAGAGGTGCATGGACTGATGATCACAGTATTAAAACTTCATCTGAAGTGTGGCCGGTGGCGGTGGGCATGTGGCTCGTAATGGTGGCCCGTGGCCGTATGGTACAAGGGTGGAGTGGCAACGCTGCTACTACCTGTAGGCAGCCTGCGACCTGCGCAATGCGCCGATACCGACGGGCCGGCCTGCACCACCAGGACTGGCGCTAAGCAAAGATTAGGCTGTGGGCGGACGCCCATAAGCGCATCCCCAACACGGGAGAAATCGCTAGCCTGGGCCAAATTCACATGTGAACGAGCAAGCAAAACGCTAATTCTGCGTAGTCGACCAAGTTGCAAACAGCAAGGCAGGAGCCCATAGGCTCTTGGGCCTTAGTTTATGGACCAACATTACTTGGAGTACTGGGCCACGGTCCTAGACATTATTGTGCCCAAGTCCGCCCCAGATCAACCAGCATATCCATGGCAGGTTTTCTCAGTCTCACTGTCACACTCTCACTCCACGACGGTGTGAGTGACAGACTGACAGAGTCCACTCCACTCCACCATGGATACCTCGAACACCTTCGCCGTCATTGCTCTCCTCCTACTCCCACTGCTCCTCGCCCTAGCGCAAGCCGTACGACGACGTGGACCTCCCCGGAAGTACATGCCGGGGCCGACGGCTCTCCCCGTCATCGGCCACCTGCACCTCTTCCGGAAGCCGCTCCACCGCACCCTGGCGCGCCTCGCCGCTCGCCACGGCGCCGTCTTCCAGCTCCGGCTCGGTTCCCGCCGCGTGGCCGTCGTGTCGTCGGCCGGGGCCGCCGAGGAGTGCCTGGGCGCGCGCGACGTCACGTTCGCCAACCGGCCGCGGCTGCCGTCGGGCGGGATCCTCTCCTACGACTGGACCACCATGGGCACCGCCAGCTACGGGCCCTACTGGCGCCACGTCCGCCGCATCGCCGTCACCGAGATCCTCTCCGTGCTCCGGGTGCACCAGTTCGCCGACGTGCACGAGCGCGAGACGAGGGCCATGGCGCGGGGCCACTACCGCGCCGCGGCGGCCCGGGGCGGCCGGGGCCGCGCTCGGGTGGAGCTCAAGTCGCGGCTGTTCGAGCTGTTTATGAACGCCATGATGGGGATGATCTGTGCGAGGAGGTACTACGGCGGCGGCGACGGGAAGGACGAGGAGACGGCGCCGGAGGCAGGCGTCAGCGCGGAGGCGCGGTGGTTCATGGAGATGGTGGAGGAGACGATGGAGCTGAGCGGCGCGTCCACGGCGTGGGACTTCCTGCCGGCGTGGGCACGGTGGCTGGACGTGGGCGGGGTGGGGCGCCGGCTGTGGCGGCTGCGGGAGGGCCGGACCAAGTTCTTGCAGGGGCTCATCGAGGAGCAGAGGAAGGAGATGGAGAAGGGCGCGCCGGCCAGGAGGACCATGATCGGAGTGCTGCTCACGCTGCAGAACGAGGACCCCGACGCTTGCCCAGACGACCTCATCCGCACCTTGTGCATTGTCAGTAATCTCATTTTCCCTTCCTTCCCTACTGTGAATCATCTGCTTCGTAGTATTTTGTGATGAATCTTGTTTGGAATATACTGTAGTGTACCATTAGCTCGGACAGAGGTAATAATTTGGTTGCATTTGGGATTAGGGAGATCATCTGATTTTTAGTAGTCTTTAGAATAAAAAAAAAAAATCCAATATCCAATATGAACTGCTCTATCAAATCCATATTCATATCTGTCTGACTATGCCCCACGGCAAGTAGGAATAATACACTAGCTAGCCGGCTTGCTGTGGAGAGCAGCCCGAGCCCGCTGGAATCATGCTCGATCTGGCCAATGTAAGATTTTGGAGTTTCATGCACCTGTAGTTTTTCAGAATATTTGTCGTATTAGCTGGGCCTGGTGTGGACTGCAGTGCCGTAGCATTTCCAAAAAACAAATATAGCTCCCACATAAACATGTGTTGTAGTATGTACATGCAAGCTGCAGCCGACAGAAGCTCGTACAATAATATTGGAAGAGTGGGAAAAATTAGCTCTTCTGGCTTTTTCTCGCCAAAAAAAAAAAAACTCTCCCGGCTCACATTCTCTATAGAAGCTGATTCTATGAAGAAGTGACTTTCTGACAACAATTGATTTCCTATGATTTTCTTGCATAATAAACTTTGTCCATACAGTGATTATATGTATGAAGTGAATCAGGAGAAACTACCTTTTTCAGCTCCCTAATTCATTTTAGAGAATCACTTCATAAAATCAATAAAAAATCACTTTCCATTAAAACACTGTTTGGCAGAGCTTTCCTGCATTTAGCTTGGAAGCTGATCTAGGAACTCTACAAGACTAGACCTTAGCAGCTAATGTACTTCTATATATACTACTAAATATACGTGCAACCTGAAGCTGACAACCGCTCCTACAATAACAATAATTGAATAGTGGGAAAACACTTATTTTGGACCTCTTTATGTTCTAGTAGATGATAACTTTGGACCTCTTTATGTCTACTAGATAGATCTATTTAATCTCAACACTTATTTTGGTTGTCACAATTGTGGAATTTTTTTAATGCTTTCTTCACTGAGGCCAAAAGTGTAATTTTCATTGGCCGTTAACTACTGTTACTAGAAAAATAGACGGCAGTGGCATGTACCAAAAAGAAGTTTCATGCCTCCCCATACATCGTGGGCAGTATTTACCCCATCGTTGAGATATGAGCGTCGTCACCATACATTTCTCTTGTGATATTTTAATTCAATTTTTTGTTTACAATCAAAATTGTTAGCAGGGAGGATATTCCCCAAGTTTAGTAATCTGTATCTCTAGTTACATCAACACAAAGTAATTAAACGAGTTGTATTTCTCTCTTTTTGATGGAAAGAGTTCCCTCGAAGCTGGAACAAGTACTTCAGTGGATACAGTGGAGTGGGCGATGTCCCTGCTGCTGAACCACCCTTCCGCGCTGACAAGAGCTCAAGAAGAAATCGATGCGTGCATAGGGCAACCGGTGCGCCTACTCGAGGCGGCCGATCTCCCAAAGCTTCACTACCTATGGTGCATCATCATGGAGACGTTCCGTCTATACCCGCCTGCGCCGCTTCTTCTTCCTCATGAATCCTCAGCTGACTGCACGGTCAGCGGGTTTCACATACCCATGGGGACAATGCTCCTCGTGAATACGTTCGCAATCCATAGGGATCCTGAGCTATGGGATAAACCTTCAAGCTTCATCCCAGAAAGGTATGCATGCATTGCTCGTTTCTCTTGGTTAGCTAGTATATACCATGCGTGTATAGTAGCTTGATGATGAATATGAATGAATTATGTTTTGTTCATAGGTTTGAGGGTGGCAATGAAGGCAAGATGTTCATCCCGTTCGGTATGGGAAGGCGGCGATGCCCAGCGGAGAACTTGGGTATGCAGATGGTAAGCCTTGCTCTGGGGACTCTGATCCAGTGCTTCAATTGGGAAAGAGTGGGAGAGGATCTTGTGGACATGGCCGAGGGATCTGGTTTGACCCTGCCCAAAGAGGTGCCGTTGGAGGCCTTCTGTGAACCCCGCGCTTCCATGGTTAATCTGCTTTCGGAGAATTAGAAGTGTTGTGATGAGTTTCATAATGAATTTTATTGCTACAGAGAGGTTAATTATTGTAGACGACATGTTTATGTGGATCTGTGATGAATTGTGTAGAAGTGAAGTATTGGAGCCAACAACCTCCTCTGTTGCTCTCTGTTGTATTTATACACAGGTTACATGAGTATGCCGTGGCATACGCGTTCGTGGGCGTCGCCGGCCACCACACACGTGAGCTAGCACAAATGACGCTAACACGGATCGTGACTGAACCTATTACAACACATTACTTCATCAAATTGAACTCATCTACAAAACAACCAATCATGCTAAATTGCTAATGATATTTTTTTTAACAAGAATCTAAACAAACAAAATGAAGTTTTCTGCATATGTACCTTGGCAGCTAGAATACATCCGTGCTGTTTCAGTGCTGCATACTTGGATTCTCTGGTCCAAACATGACTAAGAGATTGTTATTCTTGTATGTTGCGTTTGTGAGCCCATCACTTAACATGCTTACTCCCTCCGTCCCTTTTTTATTTGTCGCTTCGCTTCCAGTATCATAATTAATATCATCGAAAAGATCTTTGGATCTAGTTTTTTAACAAAATTATTTGGAGATATAAATATTGTACGTATTTTCTATAAATCAAATCAAACTTGTGGCACGCATCCCACGGCGACAAATAAAACGGGACGGAGGGAGTATATATGAGGCCCATTTGGCCAAGCTATAGAGAGCCAAGCTCCTCATTACTCATGCAAAAAATGTCCTGTCCCATTGAGCTAGGTACTTGTCCCACCATTAGTAAGGTATAAACTTGTTTTCTGCGGGATCCAGAAGAATTTGCAAGTAGTAGTATTGGGAACTCAAATCTTGAACCTTTATTCATTTGCCTAAATTAAAGCAGCCGTACACAGGTTGACCTAGGATGCGTTTGCACGTTCCTCGTTTGGCAGGTCTCCGTTCATAGATTTTTTTGCAAGCTCTAGCTCCAATTGTTAAGTACTTCGGAAGTTGACTCCAAAACAAAATTTAGATCTATCTTTAAGGTCTGTTTGGATGCACCCAACTAAAATTTAGCTACCTAAAGTTTTAAAGCAAAACTTTGATCAGATAAAAGTATAAACTTTAACTAGGTTTTTGGATGTCTAACTTATAGATCTAGCTAAATTTTAGCTAGATTTAGTTAGGTTGAAGTAGCTAAACCAGCTAAACTTTAGTTAGTAATATAGCTGGGGATGTTTGGATGTCTAGTAGTTAAATTTAGTCAGCTAAAATTTTGCTGGTGCATCCAGACATGTCCTTAGTCTTGATCAATTTTCCCCCTCGCACATAGCTTTTCCTCCTCCCACATTGATTTTCAGTTGGAGAAAAGTAAAAATAGATCACTCTATTCCTTATGTGTGCTTGATATTGGTATAATCATTGGTCTACCAACTGATCTTTATCATATCTCTTAGAATCCTAATTCTTACTACAAGTTCCATTTTAACATGCATGCAAGCCATCCACGTCATCTTTCACTAACTATCCACATCAATATCCCACTAATTTCTAACCTTTTAATACAACCAATTTCGATAAGAACCAATGTAAAGAACATATAGATGATTTAACTCATAAATGCAACACTTTTTAAACTAACCCAAGTGCAAATTCTATCTTAACATGCAAACCATCCAAGTCATTTTGCACTAATTGTCCACATCATCTCCCACTCATAGCTATGTCATCCTACTAACTTCCAATCCTCTCGGTGCAACCAATTTCGATAAGAATAGATGTAGGAACATATAGATTATTTAACTAATATATGCAACCATTTTTTCAAAGAGAATCCCGTAGCATGATGCGAGGTATCTTCTAGTTTTTTTTTTTAAAAAAAAAAACTCAGTACTTGCTTGTGTTTGCCTATTTGCCCCCAACTAATCCAGCTGTTGGGACCTGGGAGGTAGGTAACAACCAAAATCAAACACCCATTTGTCGCTGCCATCTAGCTTAGCGAGGAAGGAAATATTATTCTTTGCAATATCGATTTTTGAATAGTCAAACAATTTTAAGTTTGTTGAAAACTATATAAAAAACATACATTTATAAGATTGAATAAGTATAACTAAATTAACTATTATCATATTTGGGGACAAATGTTTATTTCTGTAAATTTAGTTAAAAATTGGACTTGATTAATAGTAGAAACATGTTTTTTTTGTATAAGGTTAAGAAAATCTGACTTTGTTTAAATCTCGAATTACAAAAATTAGAAATAAAATTAAAAAAACGAGACGAGTAGCCAGACATTTGAGTAATCGCAGTGGCAACCCGCGCGGACATACAGTGGACAAGCTGCGCCGAATGCGGATTGGAACACTGGCGCGTGTCCGCTGAAACAAGCCGAGGAAGCAACCAACGTCGGACGGGTTTCTTCCTTGCCGCCGCGCGCGTCCAACCAGGGACAAGAACAAGGAAGGCGTCGTGTCGCCCCGGAACCAAGGAAGAAGCAACGAGGAGCAAGGTTGCGGTTGCCGGCCGTCTCGGCTGTGCTGCCGCTGGCTTCGCGGGCAAGCATTCGCCGCCACGGCAAGCCCATCATCCCTTGCTTCCCTCGCCCGCCCCGCCCGGGAAGAGATCACATTCACATTCACATCAGGCCGTCGTTGAGCGGCCGAGGCACGCCACGCGGGAGGGACAGACGCGGCCGCCCAGGGGCTTTCCTTGGGTCCTTCCTAGCAGTCCTGGCGTCCTGCCGTTCTGCCGAGCTGCTGCTGCGCCCACCTTCACCCTGCATCGCAACCACTCCAACCAAAGGACGTGAACAAGGCCGGCCGCCCGGCGTCCCTGATCTTCATTCCATCTCGTTAACAACAAGGTAGGCCGTCGGAGCCGTTTCACGTTCTCCACGCCCTCGTGTCTCTTTCCACATCCGTACGTGTGTCTGTTCATCGTCGTCGTCTCCTCTATCATGCATCCTCGTGTGCTAAGAAAACTTAGTAAAAGAAAAACACCATTCCTTCCCTTCAGATGTGTTTCCACGTTTCCAACGCTTAGCCGCTAATCATCTCTATCCATCAATCGAAGTTTAAAACACCATATTATTATTACTGCCGTCGTGCTTAGTGCTTTGATGTCGCCGTCGCTCTGAGTCTCGTGGCCCTCGTGGTACCGGTGCTTTACATTAATTACTAGTAAAATAGTACAATAGTAGTACATGCATATGCGGTGACTGTAATCATATCCGTCCATCGAAGGTCATTATACATTTCCAATCCAACATTTTAAAATCTCGATTGTTTGTTTGTCCCGTGTCACACGCAGGAAACACGCCGGAACCGCGTTTGCCCAGTCAACAAAGCCCAGCCCAACCGATACCACGGCAGCAGTATAAATCGAGCAGGCGGCGAGATGCGGAAGTGGACGAAGAAACTGGGCCACACCCTCACCCGCATCATCACCTCCAAGCCGCCCTTCGCCTTCTCCCGGCCCAGGCCCAGGCCCACCCCGCCTCCCCCCTCCGCCCGTCTCCTCCATCCCGCCGCAGCCGCCGGAGGAGGAGGAGCAGCTTCCCCTTCGTCCCCGCCGCCACCATGCCGCACCACGGCAGCCACCGCCCGCCGGCGCACGCCCCGGGCGGCCCCGTGTTCCCGCGCGCCACGTCCACGGTGGTGCCCGACCCGTCCCGCTTCTTGGCGCCGCCGCTCCTCGCCGCGCCGCTCCCCACCAACTCCTTCTTCCAGAACTTCGTGCTCAAGAACGGGGACCAGCCCGAGTACATCCACCCCTACTCCGTCCGCTCCCCCGGCGGCGCCGCGCTCGACGTCTGCTACCCGTCGCGGAACCATTCGCCGTCCTTCGTCATCCAGACGTTCGTCGCCGACCTCACCGTCGCCGACGCCGCGGGCGCCGCGCAGCAGCGCCACCGCGTCTCCGCCTTCGACGACCTCTCCGTCACGCTCGACGTCTCCCCGTCCCTCCGCGCGCACCTCGTCCGCGGCTGCCCCTACGTCACCGTCGCCACCACGGCGGCGGGGCCCGTCGACATCTCCGTCGCCTCCGTCCACGCCTTCCTCGACGTCGCGTCCTGCGACGACCAGGGCACCAAAGTGGCGCCTCCGGATGAACAGCGGCCAGACCTTCCTCCTCTACGCGTCGGCGCCGATCCGCCTCGCGCAGCAGACCACCACGCAGCTCTCGGCGCCCGCCTTCGCCGGCGCCATCCGCGTCGCCTACCTCCCCGACGCGTCCATGGAGCCCGTCCTCGATCGCTACAGCCGCTGCTTCCCGACCGCCGGCCACGCCGCTCTCACCCGCCCCTTCTGCGTCGACTACGCGTGGCGCAAGGACGGGCCCGGGGGCTGCTCATGCTCGCGCACCCGCTCCACCTCCGCCTGCTCGCCGACGACTGCGCCGTGCGCGTGCTCGACGACTTCCGGTACCGGAGCATCGACGGCGACATGGTGGGCGTGGTGGGCGACGCCTGGGTGCTGCGCACCGACCCGGTGTCCCCGACGTGGCACTCGACGCGCGGCGTCAGCGAGGACGGCGTCGCCGAGGTGGTGGCCGCGCTGCGCGCCGACGTGGCCGGCCTGGCGTCCACCGCGATCACCACCACCTCGTCCTACTTCTACGGGAAGGCGGTCGCGCGCGCGGCGCGGCTGGCGCTGATCGCGGAGGAGGTCGGGTGCCCCGACGTGATCCCGGCGGTGCAGCAGTTCCTCAAGGCCGCCGTGACGCCGTGGCTGGACGGCAGCTTCCAGGGGAACGGCTTCTTCTACGACGCGAAATGGGGCGGGCTGGTGACGCTGCAGGGGCTCAAGGACTCCGGCGCCGACTTCGGGTTCGGCATCTACAACGACCACCACTACCACCTGGGCTACTTCCTGTACGCCGTCGCGGTGCTGGCCAAGATCGACCCGTGCTGGGGCCGCAAGCACATGCCACAGGCCTACGCCATGGTGGCCGACTTCATGACGCTGTCGCGCAGCAAGGCCGGCGGCAGCTTCACCCGGCTGCGGATGTTCGACCTCTGGAAGCTCCACTCGTGGGCCGGCGGGCTGACGGAGTTCGCCGACGGGCGCAACCAGGAGAGCACCAGCGAGGCCGTGAACGCCTACTACTCGGCGGCGCTGGTGGGGCTCAGCTACGGGGACGCGCACCTCGTGTCCGTGGGCGCCACGCTGACGGCGCTGGAGATGGCGGCGGCGCAGACGTGGTGGCACGTCCGGGAAGGCGAGGGCATCTACGAGGACGACTTCAGCGGGAACAACCGCGTCGTCGGGGTGCTGTGGGCCAACAAGCGCGACAGCGGGCTGTGGTTCGCGCCGCCCGAGTGGAAGGAGTGCCGGCTGGGCATCCAGCTGCTGCCCGTGCTGCCCATCAGCGAGGCGCTCTTCCCGGACGTGGCGTTCGTCAAGGACCTGGTGGCGTGGACGCTCCCGGCGCTGGCGAGGGACGGCGTGGGCGAAGGCTGGAAGGGCTTCGTGTACGCGCTGGAGGGGATCTACGACAAGGAGGCGGCGCTGACCAAGACCCGCGCGCTCACGGGCCATGACGATGGCAACTCGCTCACCAACCTGCTGTGGTGGCTCCACAGCCGCGGCAGCGTCGTCGGGGACGGGGACGCCGGGTTCAGCCGCTGCTGCTGGTACCGCCAGTACTGCCACTGAGGACAGTGTGGTGCATGTCTGCTGGCTCGTGGAGCGGAGCAGAGCAGGTGATCGATCGGCTTTCAGTGAAGAGATCAAGAAAGTGGAGTTGTTGATACGTTGAAAAGTCACAGTGTTTGTTCTTCGTCCGTTGTGTTCGTTGTGTATGTTTATGAGCACACTTTTATACAATTGAATAAAGTTTGTTCTTTACGTCAGCTTGATGACTCTATATCTGGTAGATGGATCATGGATTTTTATAAAATACTTTCTACATCCCACCCAAATTATAAGACATTTAATCCTTTTTATCTCAAGTTATATTAAAAATATTATGTAAATATAGTTAAATTTAAGTTATTTTTGAAAACTTTTATTGATAAAACAAGCTGCACTAGAAGAGATGATATTTTGCAAAAAAAAATTTAAATAAAATGAGTGATTAAACTTGGTGTCTAAAAATTCAAACATCTTATAAATTGGAATAAAAGAAGTAGCAAAGCAATAATCTAGCAGGGATGCTACAAAAGTCGAACCCAAACATGGTTGAGTGCATGCAGCGGAAGAGGAAGATAGTCTAAGGAGATAAGATAGAGATATTGTGGTTTTATCTAAGCCCTGTTTTTTTTAAAAAAAAAAATCCAACGTCTAACAAATTGAGTGCTACGACACCCCCTCAAACACATGAGTAGTATTTACTAGATATGCTCGAAAGAAAGGGAAATGGTAACTCATAATTTAGTGCCCCAACACTTTATCCACATGAAAACATCATCATTTGTCACTAGCAACTGATCGGTCCCTATGACATCTCTATGCTTTGATTTGCTACCAAAATCTATTTGGCCAAAGATTTGTCAAACAAAAGTTATTGATGGGACACAAAATATTTGGCACAGATTTAGCAAGGAATATGAGATATTAGTAAGTTTTAGTAGCAAACCAAATGTCAAGAAAAGGCCTAACCCTAAACCCTAGACAAGTTTTCATATTTTTTTTTTTTTCAAGCTAAAACAAGTTCTCTTTGGATTTTTGGATACTAAACTTTCTCCATGCCTATTTTCCACACAATGCCTTCTCTTTGCCTATGTTCCACACAATGCCTTATAGGCTGAGTGTGGCAACTTTATGACATGGCTTGGCTATAAAACAAGTTTATTATTAAATCTGCTCTTATTAGTGAATCATTATGATAACATAACATTGGAAGCAGACAGCGGGATAGGCTGATGACATTGCAAGCGTGTCGTGGTGGTCCGTTTCCGAAATCCGAAGAATCCAAGGAGTAGTTGGCTGGTTGCCAAGATTAAAAAAAAAAAATGTTGGCTGGTTGCCACATCCCTATCGTTGACATGCAAGTGGCAGGCAGTACACGCAGTCGCGTCGCCGAACTTGGATAGAAAAGGCCAGCCAGGCTTCGGGTCGAAGCGAGCGCAGGACAGTCGCCCGTGCACGTCAGGTTGCTATTGCAATTGCAACCTGCCGGCCGAGCCGAGCGGGAGCACGGACAACGCGGCGCGGGCGCTGTTCCCCGTCCTGTCCCCGCGACCCGCGTGGGCTTCGCCACGCGGACGCGGCCGACCGGGACAGTTGGTTCTCGGCTGCGCGCGGAGAGCTGGGCTTCCCTAGGTATGTATGGAGATGGGCCGCAAAGTTTTTGTTTCTCCGCAGCTTTTACATGGGCTGGACGTCGTGAATGACCCAAACGCGTGGGATATAGCGTCTGCGTTGTAGTATAATCTAAATAAACAATTTATTATTGGATCTGCTAAAAAACAAATGTACTATTAGAAAAGGTTCTTTAAACTTACCGTAACTTTGGTGGTTCGATTTACCCCGTCATCTACAAAACTAATTTTGTTTTCACCCCATCAACTTTTAAAACCATTTATTTTTTTTAATCCTAAACAGTTTTTGATGGTGATTTTAGCGACATCAAAGTCGGATAAATCGAATTTAATTGAAAGTTAGGAGGGTAAAAATTATACTAAATATTTTTAAATTTAAATAATAATGGTTTCTAAAATTAATCAAAAAATTTACATAAAAAACACAATTAAATGTCCTAACATCCGGTTTAATCTTAGAAAATTCACAGAAATTTTGTGTTAGCTTGGCAAACAATAAAACTAGTTTCATTTTTTCCTAAAAGAATGCTTTGTGTTATGGTGCCGAACTTGAAATTGTACGAATCTTGATGAACTCATTTTGGTGTTTATTTTCTGGTAGAGGCTCTTTTTATCGATTATAATTAGTCGATGTTCATCGTCGAATAGCCAGTGGAGCGTCCTGATAGGACTGTAGCGGGCACTGGTAGTTATACATTCTATCTGCAGACATATCAGCTTTTTTCTAGTTCTAGGTATACATTCTATATAGATATATTAAATGTAAGCATGTAGATTCCTAATTATACATAATATGGTTACCTCATAGAAAGTCTCTTTTACTACTAGTAAAATATAAGACAAACATACTAGTACATACGTGATATGACTGATGAGACTCTTGTCTTTAAAGAACTTCTGCACAAGTCTTTTTCATAGCTATACGGTGGCATCTTATATCACTAATAACTGATTTATTGTGAAAGAAAAATATTATTGAAATGCTAACCGATTAGACAAAAGGAACACGACTATACAAAAAAAAAGGCTCCCACTCGCTCCCAACTGGAGCAACTCCTATTTTTTGACCCCGACACCGAACCCTCGCCGGGCCCAGTGAATCAAACACAAGCACCTGCGAGATTTAGCTGCTTGTTTGTCTAGTGTCTTGTCCAGTCCCATGTACAGTACAGTAGCGCAGCTGAGCTGCCGACGCACATGTCATGTTCGTTGGCGCGGTGCCGATCCTTTTTTCTGCAGGTCATCGTCGCACACTACGTACTCGTCCAGATCATGATCTCCTTGGCACCGAATCACATTTCTTTCTTTCGATCATTCTTTTCAGCCTCGATCCCTGGCCAATTCTGTGTCGATTCCTAGTCTAAAGCAACCCTTCTTTGCTCAGGACAAGCTCAAATGCAGTCGTTGCAGTGCATACATGTATCTTTAATTTCCACACGCTGCTGTCGAGTCGCCAGTGGAAGCCACGAGCCCACGAAGCTGCGCCGTTCCTTTGTGCGTCAACCATCGGTGAGCTCTTGCAATAAACGCTAAGCACTCTGAACTTTGGAGCCTAGTAGCGCTCGATTTGCTCTGTTCTCTTCTCTGATTGCAATAAGCTGAATGGCTGATGGACTGAACCTCGGACTACGAGGTAATGATTCCAACAGGACGCCAACCCCACTCTGCCTTGTTCCTCACATGGGGGCAAGAAGAAAGAAGATCGAGCGTGCGGGCATGGCAAAGTCTGCACGCTCACGCGAGCGAGCACCTATGATCTCTCGTGACCTCTCGTTCGTAGGTAGTGGGAAGTCGGTTGGAAGGAGGAAAGGGTTACCACAGGTTGAGTGGAGGTCTAAAAGCTACCGCCTACCGGTGTGTGGCTGTAGATTTTCATAGCTGGATCTTCTTTCCCGGCAGACAGCAGTGAAACTTATTACTAGATCCTTCGTTAGGGTAAGTATATTAGTGTTATCTCGTAGCTAGATAATTTCATGTAATTTTAAGACAACTTAATTTTAATGAATGACAATGTTGGACTACCATCTTACTCATATGACCTAGTTTATTTTTTTAACTCTACTACAAAGGAGTTTTGCTTTGCACATGCATGTCATATGCCTAACTCATCCTCATCAGTGAAAAAATTGCACGGTCCGATTCACTTCTTGCTACCGATTTCACCGCGCCCACATCTCCTTATCCTTCATCCCCTCGACTCCCACACTGCCATCTCCCAAACTATTGTCTCCCACATCCATCCCTCACTTCTTCTCTTGTTTCCTCCAGAAAAAAGGCAGCCTCTTCTCCGCTGGCTCGTTGCCAACTATTAGTTCGGCCAGACCCTAACGCAGGAGGGGCGCCGGCGCAAACGTGGCCCTGACACTGGTGGCCCCTAGAGCGACAACCCTAACACGAGTGAGCCGGTTATGTCGGGCCCTGTGCATGAGGTCCCTAGCCCGCTCGTCTCCCTCTTTCTCGACGCGGTGGTGAACCGGGCAGCCACTAATTTAGGACAGAATGATAGTACGCTGGCGGTGGCTCCCTCACCTAGTTTTCGTACGTGTGTGTGTCTTAGATTGTGCATTGCACATGAGTTTTTAGAGAAAGATATTGCCTATTCAATTCTTGGACTTGTCTCTTGCTTTTTTTTAGTTTTTATTGTCTTTTGAAACATACGGCTTGCGTTGCTGCTTTTTTTTGTTTTTCCAAAGTGGATTACAAACTTTCTACAAAATTAAGAGGCTTTACTAGAAGAATTCGGAGTGGAAAAGAAAAAAAATAGGCTTTACAGGTGAAAATTGGGCCTCAGCTTGAAAGACACGAGATGATGAAAAGTCGAAAATGTTGAAGTTGACCTTTACTTTTTTAATATTTAAAATGAATTCGAACCTTTTTTTATTTTCATGGTGCTTTCTTTATTTCATTATCGTTAGAGTTCTTCCTTTTGTATTTTGAC
This sequence comes from Chrysopogon serrulatus, assembly GCA_015844335.1. Classification (NCBI taxonomy): domain Eukaryota; kingdom Viridiplantae; phylum Streptophyta; class Magnoliopsida; order Poales; family Poaceae; genus Chrysopogon; species Chrysopogon serrulatus. The sequence goes on along the minus strand of JADLZL010000130.1, from coordinate 14,576 downwards.
ACGTTCCAAAAATTACATTTCACAGAAAAGGAGCCTAAAATGAGAAACGCATGGACCTGATGTCTCACGAATCAGATGATTTTGTCACGAGGTCACAATTCCTTTCAAATAAAAGTTTTGCCGTGATTCCTTTATCCTGAGTATTTTTTTTCCCCGATAGTTTCAAAAGAGTATGCATGCACCCCCCCCCACCCCCACACCCAAGTCTATATGCCGACACCCAGGTGCCTAATTCTCACTGGCCAGAGGCAGACAAATGGAACAAAAGGCCCTAAAAAATATGGTGCATAGATATAGATAAGATTACCTAACCAACTAATTAATGGGCACACACATAATTCTATTAGGTCACGGCTGATCATTCATCAGAATTCAAAAAACTACAGAAAGTCAGATCAGTTCCTGTTAGGACAGCACAACCGAGGCACCCAACCCTTCACCTGCACAGGTGTTGAGACTTGAATAGTATCCTGCAGTATCACTAAAGTGCATCCCTGCAAAGAACAGAAACCTGAGAATCGGTGAGAAATTAAACAACAGCTAGAAAGTAGAGAAAAAAATATTATCTCTTCAGGATAGTGGGGATCAGAATTGACTGCAATGACATCTCTGCTGCTGCAAGCCTGCAGTCTGCATGGAACAAGTGGTTGGCTAAGAAGATGGCATTTGTCCATCTGATTCTCTGAATCTGGACTTAAGAATATAAGCTAAAAGCTAATGTCAACTCACGAGTGTTCCTGAGTGGTTAGCTGAGTATTAGACTACCGAAATTCCTAATGCCATGTTATTATGTGAAACATGATACCGAGCAACTAAAGGGCATATTTGATGACTACTAGCTGAAAGCTACAATTCATCACACCTACACTTCAGGATTATATTCCTTTTCTTCAGATAAGAGTGAGAAAATATTCTTTCTTGGGTTCTTCTTGCAGGATAGAAACACGTACTGCAAATGCTATCAAAAGTAAAATCAGATAGCAAAGCAAAGCATTTGTGCTTGCATTGTTTAACTGAGATTGGTAAGGATCAAATGCCTATCTAGGGTATCTGATATTGCAATCAACACGATGAGAATAACCGCATCGTTTATTTGTTCGTCTAGGTCTAGTCGACTTCAAGTCCCACGGCAGTAGTAGCATATACCACGAAGCGCTTTAGTTTCTCTTTGGCCGTTCCAAATCATGAATTCCAACTTCTTTCTCTAGTTTATTCCCGCAATTCCATTCTGGTGAACGTTCATCCAAAACTAGTCCGACGAACAATCCGACCAGCGTCCGCACCAACCGCCCACTCCCCTCCCAATGCTTTTCCTTTTGCTGATTTCATCCAGAAAATGAAATACATTTATTTTATAACTTTTAAATAGTAAATTCATTTAATTTTTAATTATGTTTACACCGATGTGTTCTACGTGACGAGACGAGCAAAACTATATTTCACTTGCTTATTTTTAGAGAATTTGTTTTCTAGTAGCAATTTATATATATTAATTTACGACATATAACTAATAATTGTATGTGTTCTGCCGTATACGCTCCAACAGAATGTTGTTTGGATCTCTGTTTCTATAGTGTTCCGTCCTTAGCTGCTTCACTCTAGGGAACAGTCCAAATCGAGCTTCACTGGCAGGCTTGGTGGATGCAAGGATGGGCTGGGGTTCCACACGTCAGTCTCACAGGTAATACAAGCTGTATCCGCTCATATAGGTAACCAAATAGCTTCTCAGATTTTTTTTTTTCTATCCACTCATGCAATCTAAGCAAACACGGTTTCACCTAGCCTGCATCCACTTATCCGGACTTATGATGCAAGCTCCAGTTGACAATCGAACACATCTTTAAGGAGTTGTTTGAATGGGCTCCTCTCATAGACTTCTCCGAATGAATCAGAGCTATTGTTGCTTCTCTAGAATGATTTTAGCTTCTCTATATTTTTTTTTTACTGAAAAACAGCTCATCTTACAAAACATTTGGTAGGATTCTTTTTTAGGAGCCAGAGTCGTAAATGAACCCTACCAAACATGATTGACTTCCTAGTATTCAATCTTTGTTGTGACAAACTGCATGCACGGTTGTGAAAATTCAGTGTGTGGTACACCATTACCACCAGAGCCATTCCTTTAAAATTAGCCTTTTTAGGTTTTCCCAAAGGGTGCTTTTTCGTGTGGACTGTGTGGAGCGTGTGGCTTTGTCTTTCTACTTTCGCCAAACGGTGTCACAGAAGGGATGAGGCGCTCCCTAATAGAGAATAACAGCTTAGTTTTTTTCTTTGGAGAAAAAATGCTATTGTTTTTTTAATGTCAATTTCCATGAGTTTGGCGTAGTTAATTGATCTTTGTCATAGCACAACATGGCCTACATACAGATCCTACGAAAATTTCAATCCCGATTTAGTTGCCAAGTATTTTTAAAACTATTTTCTGCAAAAATTTTACAAATTCAACCAGCTGGAAAATTACTTATATAAAATACTAATGGCTAGAAGAAGACAAACACGCCTAAATGCCTAATCCTCCAATCAGGTGGAGACAACAAAAACACCTCACCAATAAAAGGGCATTTCGGTCATTAAAGACCCGCACCCTCCGAATGCCTATCTAAATTCCAGCCCTCTTCCAAGCTTCAGAGTTTACCGGTTAACAATCCACACAAATTGCCGCTACCACCGCATCTCAGAGACTCAGATCACTGGTGAACGGCATCGCCGTCCGCCGGCCAGCTTCTCCGGCCACCGTGCATCGCGTGAAACTTGCACTGACGAAGGCTACCTTCCCATCCGGCGGCGGGGCTATGGGTTTCTCGCTGTACCCCACCAAGTCGTCGACGCGCATGCCGTGGAGCACCAGCTTCTTCCGCCACAAGTTCTCCTTCCACGCCGCCACGCCCTCCTTCTGATCAGGCTAGCTCCGGCCGCCCGGCGACCTCTCCGTGCCGTGCTTCAAGCTAAGAAGAGGTGGAGGAGCATAGATACAGACGTTCAGTACATACATACATACATACACGTACGTGAGTGTGCGCGCACAATCGATCGACATCTCTTTCCCTTTGGTTCGTGTTAGTGCTTGGCGTGTGTTGGCGCATGGACTCCGCCGCTCGTAGCATGATCAGCAGCTCCGCTGTGCCATTCCATGCTGCCGGCGACGGCGGCGGACAGGTGTTTCTCTTTGGCGGCGGCGGCGGCGCGCGGATTTCTTCGAGGTCAGTCAGTCACAGTGATCCTGCTTATTTGGTATTTCTGGAACATGCGTTGCTCATGTATGTCCTCTCCTCATATGTATGCAGGAGCGCCGTTGGTGGGTGGCGCCGCCGGCGCCGGTGCGGCGGACGGCCGGCGCAAGCGGCCGTTCCAGCTGACGGCGCACGAGGAGCTGTAGCTGCAGCTCCAGCTGGAGCTGGGCGACGACGAGCGTGTGGCTCGACTACGAGGCTCCACGGGCCGCAGTCTCAGCAGGGAGCGGACGAAGCGGCGGCTGACGGCGGAGCAGGTGCGGGAGCTGGAGCTGAGCTTCGAGGAGGAGAAGCGGAAGCTGGAGCCGAGCGGAAGAGCGAGCTGGCGCGGAGGCTCGGGATCGCGCCGCGCCAGTGGCCGTGGTTCCAGAACCGCCGCGCGCGCTGGAGGACCGCAGCTGGAGCAGGACTTCGACTGCCTCAGGGCCGCGCACGACGACCTCCTCGCCGGTCGCGACGCGCTTCCTCGCCGACAACGATCGCCTCCGCTCACAGTGAGTGACCCCATGTTCTGAATTTCTGATCATATATAGCCGATTATTTGGTGAATTTACCGTCAATTTTAGCAAAAATGTAAAATAAACTAAAAAACTTTGTAAGAAGATCAAAACGAAAAAATGTCATCCGAATTCGTCGACATATGGGGAAAAATATAAAGATTGGTTAAATATGGTAATAGAATTGCTGTTTTATTTGTCTGAAAGGAAATTGACTGGATGCATCTTTGGACATGCTTTTGCTTCATAAAGGTACAACTTCTCAAGTTCCTGAACTTGCCACGCCACAAGCATATTCTCTATAGTGCGAGATGTACAGCCGTGTAGGCTAGCCTAGTATTTAGGGGGGTATCGATAGTTATTATTAATTAATTAACAAATTGAATAGAGAAGGAGACTGCACGATGGTAAGAACTGGACCGATGAATCAGGTCAACCTCTAATCATAATCAAGAAATCCAACCCAACATTGATTAGTACGGCCACGGTGTAAGACAGAGGTGGAAACTTCGTATCTCAAATGTCACTGGCGGTTGCTTTTCATGTATATTTCAATGCCTGAACCTGACCAGATCAAGAAAAATACTACTACTCATTCAGTAACCCATAAAGTCCATGGACAAAACCCCACAAAAGAAATTACTTCAAACATCAGGGCTTTAGATATATTCATAGTCGGCTAGCCATTTGTGTTGTGGTGATCATATGTTAACCGGAGAAAACTGTAGGCAAAAAAGGCAGCGAAGGAGTCGTTTCGCGTCAGAGGCGGAAGGCTACGACAGTCGCCGTTCCGCCACGTTTCGCGCCTGTTTCAAGAAAGCGACAGGGGCTCGCCCTGAGATCGCCACCGGCAGCTACGGCAGCGCTGGCGCCAGGGACCAACGACAACGACAGCCCGGCCGAGTCCTACTTCGCCGGGGCGCGCTCGCCTCCGTCATCACCCGAGGACGACGACTGCGGCTGCGGCGCCAACGACGACCGCACCTTCTTCCTCCCGGACGCCCTGCTCGCCGCTGCTGAAGAGGATGGAGATGGAGCACATCTCAACAACTGGGCATGGTTATGGAACGATCAGCAGTATTAGGGGAATATATGCATAGCGATGATGCATGACTAAGAGCATAGTACTGCAGTGAAAAATTTGGTTTCGAGCTTTGTTGATGTTCATACGGTATGTTCTGCTAATTGGCCAGGTGTTTGATTTATGCCTCGGCAGTGTTTACTATGACATTTCTCACCCCTGCTGAAAGTGTTCGTGTATATTCTCTCACATCAGTAATGTGTGCAATGTGCCAATATTTGTTCATAAAATGGCCAAAAGTTGGGCCAGGTATGTAACTGGGAATTTTCAATAAATGGGCCAAGGCCCCTGTCTTGACTCTCAGAAAACGGATCTTTTCCTCGGCCCAAGCCCACGCTCATCGATGAAAAATTAATGAAAAATCTATTTTTCTTCTTTTAACTTTGTTAAGTCTGTTTTTTTTTTCTTTTAAACCTAAATTAGACACAAACCACCTCCTCAACTTTTTAAACCATGCATTTTACCTCCACAGAGCATTTCTGAAAGCGCGCCTTGTCTTTGTTCTTTTATTTATTTCAAGTAAATCTTTGAAAAATCATAGAAAATCATAAAATAGAAAGTCTTTTTTTAGACTCCGCATGAATAAACATACATAGTAAGCCAGTATGGTATGCTTAGCATAAAAATTTTTGTTATGGATTTAGATCTTTGTTTTTTCTATAATTAATTAGAATAATTCATAACTCGTAGCTTCTATGCTCTTATTTCTCGTGTAATTTTTTTATGGTGACCTAATTATTGTCTCGCGTTTGAATTGTAGTAAAAATTTCATACTTATTGTATTGTTGGTTATTGTTATATATATTTATTTAGGATTTATGCTTATTAAATTTAAATAAATTTAACATGTTTTGGACTTGTTAGGGCTGGTCAACCTGGTAAGATTGAACCTTCCTCTCTTCTGCCATGACATGCCTAGGACCTCATATTAACTTTTGTGGACTTGGCCCTTAATCCTAAACAATTCTTTACCACATGCCGCGATAGGGCCAGATAAGGTCAGGACATGCATAATTGGCTATACGGCAACCATCCTACTGAGCCACCTTGTGAAAAAAAGCAAAGGACCATAATGTTTCTGTACTAGGAGCACTACTGCACATATTATTACTTTTACTCCCTCAATTTAGAGACGGTTGAGCAGAGACGAGAGAGCAGAGAGGTTTGGACATAGACATCCTAGGCGCCTCTAAAGAGGTTTTCATGGTAGTCAATGCTCTCATTGACTGGATGAGAACTTTTTTTACTATAGAAGAAGCCAAAATTGGCTAACTAGACCACATTGGTCCTTATTGCAACTAGAGAGACCTATGCAATTGTGTGGACACTATTAGGTCAATATATATCTTTATTTTTATATCTACATCTCTTATAAAGCTAATCTTACTACAAGTCTATCTCTACCTACAAGCCATCCACTTTGCTGTAGATATCATCTCTCACTAATAGCCATGTCTCATCACAATAACTTCCTAACCTCTTGATACAAGATATCTACTTGAGTAATTAATCGTTTATTTTCGCCATCTCCATGGCAATGTGCAGGATATCTTCTACTATATTATTTTTTAATCCGCCTCATCATGCAAGCTGTTCACGCTGGCCAGTCTACTATCATATGCAATTATATCTTCATTCAAGATATTGATATCATAAACAAACATCATTCACCAATATATATTTAGTGGTCTATATCGGAGTTTGCATCATCCACTCTATCCCCATAACTCCTATATGTTTTAACCCCTCTTTAGCTTATTCTCTTGATCACGATTGGTTGAAGGCTCAAAAGAATGATGTCGGTGACATCATCGGGGGAGTTACCTCACTAAGGCTCTCATTTATTTTCCCACTAGCTATTTCTTTTAAAATAAAAAAGTCGTGGCGCCTAAACCAAGTATAGTAATTAAAGTCCATTACACCATGAGTAGTTCCTGCACTTGATAAACTCTTCAAAACAAAACCTTACATGAATATATTTCGATAACTTTTTAAAATTTAAATTTGTTTCTAAAAAAAGCGGTTTGTAAGAAAATATGGCGTATAAGATGAGATTTTTACTTCATACCAGCGACAGCACTTGCAGGGGTATCCTACTAGTATATCATATCTTATATTCGATATTTTTTGGTTATATAAGAATAAATATAAGTAATAATGTAATAACAGAGTCCCTCAACCAAAAATAAATTGTGGACGTCTTGACACCGAACGCATGATTAATAAATGTAACAAAACGCCCGAACGATGATCAGTCCTTTGTGCTTCCTAAAGCAGCTCCAAACGATAATAAGGAAAAAGAGTTTTTACAGTGCTTGAAAATACCTCCCAATGCCTCCCCGATGCCTCTTAATGCCTCGCCAGATAGCTATTTTTAGAAAGCACTTAATGTTTGTGGGAGGTCATTGCACATCGGCTCTCTTCCGCCCCTTTCCTCTGCGATGGTTGTGGGTTCCTTCCTCGAGTAGACACTGAAGTTTTGAAAAAACTGGACAAGCTGAACCTTCCCCGAGCACGCAGCCTCCGCCGCCTTGTTTGCCGCCAAGCGGCAACCTCCCTCGTTTATGGCGTGCCGCCTCGGGCTCTGCCCCTCGCCCCTTCTTCGGCCGATGTGGTTGCCACCTATGTGTTCAATTCCCTGCCAATTCATTATGGCCTGTTCATTCTTGTAAAATAATTCATTTTTGAATTTTATGTTGTGACAGAGTGGGTCTCTGTACCACATCATGTGGAGAAAGCCCTCGAGGTGTCGGTCATGGCCTGCAGTGAGGATTATTTGTTAGCAGCAAGGGGAGGCGCCGAGAAGGTGCTATGAAATGGGGGTTCCTTTCCTTGGTAAGGTGCCCATGGATCCGCAAACTCGTGCAAGGCGGCTGGAAGGGGTCATGCTTTGCGGATCGAAATGCAGTGCACGCTATGCTGGATCTTCAGAGCATTATGGAAGAAAGCTGGATCGTGAGGTGAGTGAAATGCAGGTAGCTAGAGTTCTCGTTACCAATATACTGTGTCACACACATGGAGTCTTTATTAGTGCTGTATTGGATTTGTAAGTTTTTTTGTTCATGAATCATCAGTGGGTGGACTGGGTGCACAAACTGCCGCTTAATTCTGTACTCATGCAGTAAAGCATGTTTTGAAGTGCTACCTGAATGATGCTTTGAATGCTTTGTACTGTACGTACCGGAACCTTCGAATGACTGTATGGCGTTAGCATTAGCCTGGCAATGCTTCTTTATTCTCGTAGCCGAACAGTTTTGGGCCTTACTGCAAAAACCGATGATGATTCACGAACAGTGACACGACCATGCAAGTGACAGGTCAAAACCGGGTTTTTAGTTTCCGGCAAGAACAGTAGCTGAAAAGTTTTGGTCATAGCGCGGTGGAGGGGGGAGAGGCAGGCAGCTGGCCAGCTAGGCGCGCCGCGGACTAGCCAGCATCGGCCCCTGCGCTCGGTGTCCGCAGCGGCGGCAGGCCACCGGCGTTCAGACGTCGATCGGACGACTCGTCAAACAAACCTAAAAAGATTTCTTTAATTGAAAAAGAAGATATTCATCTAATTATACTATTTGAATTATACATTCTAACTATACTAATCAAACATGATGATTTATTATGCATTTACTGTTTTACCCTTTGATTACATTCACAAAAACTACTGGGAAAACACTTTTTCATGTAACGCTTCCTCACACGGACTCACAAATCATAGACATCGAAAAATGCTTTCAAAACGCCTCTTCAAGCATAGTTAAAAACTCAAGGAAAAAAAAAATAAACAATAAAAACGAGCAGAAACGCATCTCTCTCGATGTGTCCGCCGTCTCAGTCCTCCCTCTGTCCTCTCCCACTCCGTCGTCGCCCTCGGCTATGTCGCCACTCGCCACCCACCCACTTCCTACACTTCCTTCCCCTCCGGCGACAGTGTACATTTCCTTTCATTTGTCATTGGCTCTCGCAGCAGTGTGCGGTATCTTCTACTAGTTGAATATATCGTCTTTTTAAAAAGCAAAGTTGAAATATATCGTTGATAGCAGAAAAAGGAGTTACAGCAGAGGTTCATTCAGAAATTAGAATCAAATAAAGTAGAAAGCAATTAAGCAAAGGTCGAACACACCAACTAATGTGCCCCTAATATGTCATGGGCTCATCATGGCACTTTACACCTTCCTTCTTCTCCGATAGCATACATGCACATGTCAGACCTCCGCCGTTGGCTTTTCCAGCCATTTCTCTATCTACCACACAGGATCATAGCTCCCTAATCATCTCCCTCGACCTCCTTCCATGACGCCATCCCGGCACGACACGGCGAGCTGAGCCTGAGAGCCGCCATCCGTGTCACTCCCCAGTGCCATCGCCATTCCGGGCCTCCCAAACATGAGCTCCTTGATCGCCCCTCGTGATCCTCTCGCTCTTGACCAACCCACCAACCGCTCCGTCGCCGGCATGGACCCTGACGCCGATCCGCAGCTCGTCGACGACGAATTCCTGGCGTTGATCGGCTGTTCGAACTCGCACGGCCACGCTACCAACGGGAGGTGCCGGCGGCGATACTCTCCAGGACCGAGTTCCACCCACAGTGGCTTCAGAAACCCCCGGACGCATGGTGCCGGAGGATCTGTGCCGCTGATCCACCCATTCGGTTACCACACCTTGCTCCTGTCCACCAGCATCACGCCCGAACCCCTTCGTAGCGCTAGATCGTCGGCGGCATTGTCAGGCCGCAGAGCCCACAGGGGGAAGTTCACGCCGGCGCGGTTCAGCCTGCCGCTGGCGACCTCTTCCAGCTGCGCCTGTGAGACGACCGCCAGTGTCCCCAGCGAGATGTAGAGTACGGCTTTCCGGCGGCCGCCATCGTCCAGCCATCGCATCCAAGGAGGGCTTGGCGGCGTGGGAGTTCACGCCGCCGGTGCCAAGCAGGAGAGCGGCCAGGCATAAGGGGGCCGATAGCCCAGACCCTAGGCCTGATGTGTTGTTCCAGTTTTCATGTAGCGGTCTCCAGGTCATAAGGTGTTGACGATGAGCCAGCGGCTCGCCGCGACGGCTGCCGCCATCTTAGCGTCCAGGTCTATCACCAACATGCGGCGGCGGCACGAGGTCGTCGTGAGGAGAACTGGAGGTGAGGAATCCCGCCGGCACCCGTGTAGTAGCGCGGCGAGGCAGCAGCAGCAGCAGGGGTTTCCCGGCTTGTCCTGCCCGCACGAACGCTCCCCGGAGGACGTGTGCGAACGCGGACGTGCTCGTGGAACTGCCACGCCTCGGGACGGCGAGAGCGGCGGCCGACGCGACGCGCCCAGCACAGGAACCCGTCGGCGACGAGGAGGTTCGGCGGCGGGCGCAGCTCCGCAGCGCTCCTCGGGAACCGCGCCGCAACGCCGACATGGCCTTCGGCGAACGCGGCGTGAAGGTGGACGCCGGACCGACGCCGTCGGCGGCTTCCGCCGGCGGGCGCGCGGCCCGCCGGGTACGCGAGCTCGAGGACGGCCACCGCGTGTCGTGTCGGCGCCAGCGCCCGCCGTGCAGAGCTGCGCGGACGTACGTGGGCGTGCGTTCTCGGGTCGTGAAGAGAGCAGACGGTGGCGAGCTCCCGGCGCGCAGGAGGCAGGCTGTGGCCCAGCAGCGGGTATCGTGTGGCCTTTCGCCATGCGAGCGCGGGAAGATGGGCGACGTGAGGGCGAGGTCCGTCGTGGAGCGCTTGGCGAGAAACAGGAGATGGAGCCATGGCCATGGCTCGCCGTTGCTGCGTTGCTTCTCCTCGCTTCTCTATGCTTGTGTTTGGGTGGTTTTTGGTGAGCGTCCCCAACAGATCATTCGCCGTGCAATATAGTATTATTATATTACTCCGCGTGGTTCTACGAGTGTGTACAGTAGTACTCTTCGAGTAACTGCATGAAGAAACGTTCTCTGTGACTGTGTCCCGCGCCGTCGCATGCATGCAGATGCAAATTGGCATAAGTACTACTCATACATACAGGCAGCCGCAAATGGGCATGGGCGGAGAAGTGGGCGTGCGTATCGTCGCGAGCGCGCGCGCGCGATCGCCACGGCACCGGCAGACTGCTGCAGCAGCGACGCGCGGCAGCGCAGCGCGCGGTGGCGAGCGCGTTAGTGATGGCTTACGTACGCGACGGTGGCGCGGCCTTTGGCTGCGGCACGGCAGTGCGGTCTACGTCAGCCTCTCACAGACGGCTGCAAGGTGAAACCGCTTGAGGCGATCGGCGAAGGCAAGCGAGGAGCTCATGGCAGCCGACAGAGCCAGACGCAGGCGGCGAGAGCACTCAACGGCCGGGCGAGTGCGCGTAGCGGCGGCGCGGGTAGCGACCGGTGAGCGCTCGGGCAGCGGAGTGAGCGTGTGCAACGGCGGGCGCGTTGAGCGCACGCGATAGTCGATCGGCAGACCAGCGCGGCCCCATCACGATTCACGATAGAAACGATCCAGTTTGTTCGTTTCTTGATGTCTCGATTTGAGAGTAGACGTCTTCTCGTTTGGAAGAAACGGTTGGTTTTCTCTCTCTCTCTCTCTCTTTTCTCATTAAATTAGGTTGTCATTTTAGTATTTATTTTCGTTGGTACGTCATTTAATAAGATAAAAATTATCATTGATTCCTGTAGAGTGTGCAGGCTAGATACAAATATGCTTACAAGAGAAACACAACCATCATTAATTCCTCATTGAACTACCCCTAATGTCTACAGTACATGTAACGGAGGTGGGAGCAGAACTATGAGGTCCAATAACTAGCAGTAAATTTTGCTGCAAAACAGCTGACCCAAAGAGCTAACGTTTTCATCCTAGAACTTGATACAGTTACGTTTTTATATTCTGAGACGGAGGGAGCTACTGCTCCTCTCCATAAAACTAATCCTAACATCTGTTCTGATTATCGGCATTTGATCACCTAACACGAATGAAAGTGCGTGCATACCGCGGACCGCCTGGCCCATCGATCGATAGCCGCCACCTTGCCAACATCTGTTCCACATGACGGCGCACCACGGCCCCCGTTTGGGTGCACCGCACGGTTTCTTCTGTCCTGCCCACGGGCAAAAACACCAGGTCAGCAAGTGGCGATGCTCGCGCAAACCGCCGCAGCACTGCAGCAGCAGCCGGCGGCCGAGCGCCTGGCCTTGCCACACCTGGTGTTGCTTTTGTGACTGTCGGCGACGTCGCGCACAAGCGCCAACGCACGGCAACACTGGGCTGAAAGCCAGCAACAAACCGGGCCTGCACCGGTTCCAGCCCACAAAGCTGCCCAGCAAAAATTAGGCCTACCATCCAGCATCTCACTCGTACTGTAGCCTCGGCTTACCATGTTTCTATTATATATACTGACCTCATCCTAAAGCTGCCATTAATCTCAAAACCTTGGCTGCTAATCACACACAGATGACTAAACAAATTCTTTGCTTTCTTTCATCATGCGAAACCAGGTTTGGAAAGGATCTCGACCACTGAGATAGACTTAACTCTACAGTTCCGCGAGCTCCGCCGATCGAAAAAGTGTCGGAATTCGAAACGCTTGTCGCTTGACCATCTACTCGTTGATTGCCGATACACATGAGATGGGTTTGGGGATGCTGATGCCTTCGCCGTGCCCAGTTCAGCAACAGCGTGGAAATGTTCTCGCCTGAGGTCTGATCCAAAAAGTCAAGGATATCACACGGACGTCGACGGTTTTCCAAACGAGTGAGCCTTCTGTCTTTTTATATTTATATATAAAAACAAGCCAGTCAAACCATACATTATCGATCAGTATAGATGATATACGTATCCAAATCTTAATATTCAAACGCGATATGTTTCTATCGTCTTATTATTGTCCCTATGCCTATAAGGATTGGTACATAGTGCGTCAACGCTTTGGAGTAGATGGAATCCAATTCTAAAAATAAATTAGAACGCATCAAGTAGTTATTATTATTGACAGCTGGCGGATGTAGGATGGAAAAACAAGCTGGGGGCTAAAACAATGGGATATATTAATTTTGCACGAAGATTTAAATTACGATTTTGTGTTTTTGCTACAGTAATTTTAGTGTTAATCAGGTGTTTTTATGGGGCCGGAGCCCACCCAAATTTCATGGTAGATCCGCCACCGATCATTGATTACATCTCCAAGTTTCTCATAGGCATAACAGCTTAGTGCAGCACGCCGCTAAGCGTGCTAGATCGCTTGGTCTAGCACTCCGGCAAGCATCTCTTAGATCCCGGGTTCGAATCCCGCTTAAAACGACTTCAGTCGTGATTATTAACTCGCGTGTCTCCCCTAAGGCCCCTTTCACAACATAGTTAGTGCAAAGATGCGTCCCAAACACAATACAAAAATCTAGGCTCGGAGTTTCCATCTAAAGATGAAGTCCAAGTTTGGGCTCTGTCTCAGGCTGCTTTGTGCATGTTTTGATCTTTCCCTCTAAACTTTTATTGCTAAAGTATTCAAATAGGTAGTCTAATATTAGTTCAAAACTTTAGCTTAACATATATTAGAGCTTTAGAGATATACTAGAGTACTCAAGTTTTTAACTATGAAAAGCTTTAGAAAAAGATCCAAATATGTCTTACTATAATATTTTCTTTTGATTACATGGTCCGTGTTGGTTCAGAAATAATGATAGCCGCTGCTTATTCGTGCGCAAGTATTTGCCTGCTCCTCCATCCCAAATTATAAAAATGTTTAACTGTCCCAAGCTGGATCACTGCCTTAATCAGCATCTTCTGCTATTTTTCTCACAATGCATTATTGCTATCTGTCAAACTCTAGAACGCTTTGATTTTGTTTTGTAGATCCGTGCGGATATTTTTCGCTGTACACCGCGCTGACAGTCTGCGCCTTTCTAAATCCTGCATCCATTCTATTATTTCCTTTCGTCTCCAATCGAGGGTTCAGTCTTTTTCCCCCAAATCACATCGTGAGCTCACGCACGGTGGGCACGGACGGGTCCTCGACGCCGTTTTCAATTGTGCGCCCCTGGCGGTGGGTATGGGGGATCCTTCAGCGGCAGTTCCCGCTCAGCTGTGGGTGGTCGCTGTCCTAGCGCGTCGCTCCCGCTGCGCGGCGGGTGGTGGTTGCTATGCTGCGTTGTGCTCGTCCACGCGTTGCGCCTCGCCGCATCGCTCCCCTCCACTCGCTGTGCTGTGTGGCGGAGCCTTCGGTGGCTGCTGTGGCGAGCTGTGGGTAGGGGGCGGAGCCTTGGGCAGCAACTGCGCTTTGCTGCGGCGAGCTGTTGGTTGGGGCTAAGCAACGACACTTTCAGTTTGGGCTAATCCGTTCGGCGCATCTGTGTCTGGACGGCAAGAGGAGAGGGATGACGCGACGCGCACGGGGAGTGAGTGATTGCCGGCCGGCGGTCACGACTATGCGAGTCCAATGAGCCATGGTGCTGGTCTGATGGCCACGGCGGAACTCCTGTAGAAGGCGAGGCTTGTGTAGCTGCTGCAGCCGATGATGTGAACTCAGAGAGGACGGGCAACTTGAGTTAGAACAACTTCTCCTCCTTCTATTACTCATTTGTTTGTCATGCTCCCTGCTGCTATAAATTCCCTCAAGTTCCATCTAGCTGCTGCATTTGCCTCCGATTCTATATCCTGCTGCTAATGATGCAGTAGCACACTCAGCACTTTTATCTCGATCTGTAATGTTTGTAGATCTAGGTGAATTGGATCTACTGATGTATTGTCTTCAGTTTGTTAGCTTTTTGCCAAGAGATTTTTCATGTCCAGTTTTCAGTTAAACTCAGTCCATCATGCTTCAGGTCAGTTACTGAGGTTTC